>APFE030202334.1:31684-58145 GCA_000404065.3 Pinus taeda
ATAAATATATTTACATTTTAATTGAACATTTTATTTATGAAATCTTTAGTTAATAAATAGAATAAATATACTTTATATTACCTACATTCATTGTAAATATATACATAAAATTTAAAATGTTCCATGTTACATCCGACCATCTAAATTCATGATAACTTGAGTGTCCTCACTTTCAAATCTTGACCACTCTATTGTCCTCACATCCAAACCTTGATAGCCTTCATCAATTTATTTGTAAATTCATTGCCATGGCCTTCCCAATGAACAATATAATAAACAATGATTTATTATATTAATTATGATTAACATTGTAATTATCCATGGTTCAAATGGCAAATAAAAACCATACCGTAATTTTAAATTTATTCTGATGTAGTCTCATAAATATTATCCAACTTATTCAAACATTAAATAAATAAATATCAAATATCAAATTCATTAATTAACATTAACCTACATCAAGCCCCCCAAAAAGGGTTTCATGAGACCACAACGACTACCAGAATAAACGGCGAGAAAGGGGAGAATACTGACAACTGTCTTAAAAACTAATTATCGATAGGACATTTTGATCGTTCTGTCAGGATGGCCGAGTGGTCTAAGGCGCCAGACTCAAGTTCTGGTCCTCGTTTGAGGGCGTGGGTTCAAATCCCACTTCTGACAAGCCTTTTGTGGCTTTGCATTTTCAATTTTATTATTCCATTTGTAGCAAATTAATTGAAATAAGTGATTTTATTTTGGTTCTTGAATGCCTGGAAAGAAAGGCGTCGGTGTGTTTTTTCATTTTCAATTTTATTATTCCATTTTTATTTTATTCTTCAATTCCCAGAAAGAAAGGAGTCAGCGAAGGAATTTTGTCAAAATATATATATTTTTATTTTATTTCCTGAATTTCGATAAATAAATGTGTCAACGAAAATTCTGCTAACGATAGGGCATTTGGTCTAGTGGTATGATTCTCGCTTAGGGTGCGAGAGGTCCCGAGTTCAATTCTCGGAATGCCCCTTATGAGCTGCGCAGCGGTAAACCTGTCAGAATCGCGTTATAACATGGAAAATCAGCAAGAACGGTACGATATTCTTTACGGTACGTTATTCTTTGTTATTCTTTAGTTTGATATATGTGGCTAACCTTTTAATTGCCTCATATCAATAATTTATTAATTTATAATTTTATTTTAAAAATTAATATGTGAAGATTTATTTTCTTTTATTATAGAGATTTTGAATATGTATGTGGCAAAAAAATGCATAATTTTTTTTCAAATAAATCTCAACTTTTGATTTGTATACACTACTAAATAATATAAAAAAATAAAATACCTATGGTCCACCTAATAATTATTGATGACTAAATTAAAATTATGGAAGTCCTATTCCAAAATAGACATGCCTACCAATATAATAAATGATACTTAGTATATGAGCGTTGTAGCATGGTTTATATACCAATTATTCAAAAGATTTAATCCATAGCCAAATGTATAATAGTGTTGCATGTATAAGAGCAACAATATGATAAATAATTATTTGAAGCCAACACATGAATTATAGTGTTCTAAACCAAAAATGGTTTGCGAATATGGAAATTGTAGTTAATTATCAATTGAAAATTTTGCAACAAATAATGGTCGTGTATTTGTAAACTAGTATTACATATAACCCATGAATTACATTTCTCCTAATGATTTCCAAACAAAAGTTTACCAACAAAAGGGAGCAACAAAAAATCAATCACATAACAATGAATTTGCATCATGATCTCCACACAAAAATTCACCAATAGAAGGAAGCAACAAAAAAAATTGATAACACATCAATGAATTTACATCATAAGATAGATTTTTGTCACCATGGAAATCCAAATGGAAAGCTAGATTGGTTGGGAATTTCTTTAAGAAGGAAATTGATTACAAAAGGGTGAGTTGTACACAGATTTAGTGTATTGTCATTTAGTGGCAATAAATTTACTCATGGTTATGGCTCAACAACAATCCTCACTCATCGTAGAATAGGCTCAATAGTTTCTTCTCCTCTGATCATCAAGTAGACTACTTCTTTGAACTCTCACTTATGTTACCACCCTTCTCCATCTCCTCCCCTCTAGTCCATTCCATGCTTTTCTTCATCAAGGTCCTCAATTTTAATGAGCTTCCTTGGAACACCAACCATCACAATGTTCATTTCAACTTCTAGGCAAATATTGAACATTTTCTAGGCTTTTCTAAAAACAATTAAATGATTATTACAAAGTTAAAAAGGAGTTATCTAACTTGGAACATGTCTCC
This sequence comes from Pinus taeda, assembly GCA_000404065.3. Lineage (NCBI taxonomy): Eukaryota > Viridiplantae > Streptophyta > Pinopsida > Pinales > Pinaceae > Pinus > Pinus taeda. The sequence goes on from APFE030202334.1 coordinate 33,972, forward strand.
CCATTCGCAATATTTTCATCCCTAGAAGCTTCAACTTCTTTCAATCTTCTTCTTGTCCACCTTTAGCAATCCTCCAATAAATCTCCAAGAAATCTTTTCCTCCATTACAGGATGGAAGATAAGGTTGGAATAGGGGTTTCCTTGGTCATAAGATTGTTATCCATCTCACAACGAGAGATGGCATGTATTGCTGCAATACATCATTTGACAAGTACTACTCCTTGGGTTGCAAATGTAAGGAACTCCTTTTTCCCTTTGATCTTGAATTTCCAAGATTACTTCTTGGTTGTTTAGTTCTTGGAATGGAGTTCTAGTTGAAGGCCCCAACATTTGGCCTCCCGATGTCTAGTCAATTTACAATATTGGAAATATTTCTTGCATGGGTTTCTTAACCTACTATAATGCCAATATCTAATAGCCTTATGACACATTCTCTTACAATAGAAACAAACCAAAAATATTATGCCATACCTTTTTAGTTTGTGATTATGTTTTCCAAGTTGGTTGCTCGTTCCTCCAAGTGTTGGAGTAGAGCTCAATGGAAAAATAATATTTTTGCTACCCTCTTCCAAGCCTATACAAGTAGGTTTGAGTGGCTTGTTGCACACTTATTTTCCAATTGTATTTTCTTACATGGGAATGACTTGTTTTCTAGTTCCTCTTCCCTTAAAAAATGTGCTTTATGCTAAACTTATACTAGCTTATTGTCTATTAAATCCTAGGATTTTCTGCTTGGGCTTGTATGGAGCTACAATGGGGATCAAAATCCCTTGGTCTTCCTTTCCTATCCCTTAGGTAACATAGCATATTTCCCTCATGATCTTGGAACATATTCCTCTAGTATGATTTTCAAAGTCACCAAAGGTCTCTTGAGGAAGGGTAATATGGGAAAGTGAGTTTACCATGCTTAACTTTCTCATGGTGTTGGCCTTTATGATGGTAATGAAAGGGGCTTGACTAATCTCTTGGAAATCTACTTTTAGTTTCTTCAAGGTCTCTTCTTTCACTACCAAATCCTAGTATAGCTAAGCAATCACTTTAGTGAATCTCTCCTCTTGTCAATTACTCAACTAAGTGAATTTATCCTTTAATTGCTAGAGCTAGATTTTGCTCAGGTGTTTAATTTTACCCTCATGGTGGTGAAGAAGTCTTGGAAATTTTCAAGTTTGTTGTCCAAATCATCCACTTTATGCCTCTAATATCGACTTTCCTCTTGTATCTACCTATTGAAGTCTCTTAACTCTTCCAGATTCTCCCTCTTTAAAGCTTTACCCATGTTAGCTGCTTCAAGGTTTGATACAGGTGGATATTAGTGGCCACCCGCCTATTCCACCTAGACCTTCAGTCGGTTTCATTTGTTTCTTTGATTATAGCAACATTTACTATTTTTAGTATTTTTCAAGTCCTGAACTCCCGGAACTGTTTTGACCCCCTAAACGCCATTTTTTGAGGTCCACAGCAGGCGCATTAATATAGGCTAGTCCTGCGACAAATCCTATAGTAGTCAGGGAGAACTATCCAATGAGGTATTGTATGCACCAAACAAAGATCATATGACCAAGTTACGACCCCAGGAAGTTGACTGCCCAATTAACCCCAACTGGGCTCACAAACTCTTGGCGTTCCATCTCTCGGGGTTAGGGTTTTGGTTGTTTAGGGTTTTCCCTTATTGTTCAATGATAAAAATTCCCTTGAGCCTCATTGTAACACAGTTCAGAGGCATGTAGCTGACACATCTCTTCTCAGAGTTGTGCTACCATTGTCCGAGCTAGTTTATTTCCATTATGTATGTAAGCATATGTTGGTTCTTTGATATTAATGAAATGAAGTTTTATTTTTGTTGTATCTCAGTCTTTATGTTTGTATCTATATTCTGATGCATTCTTGTATAAGTCCAAATCAGTGTTATCACAACAGTATGCTCTTTCTCTATTTTTCTTTACATGTCCCCAATGAGGTCAGGGTATAAGTAGTTAGGGCTCGAACTGGTTGAACCTTTACAATACCAGCCTCTCAAACCCCTAAAGGCCTCCCATGGTGGAAGAAAATACATATGAGGGAGCAGGAGATCCTTTCAAAATATTTCTCGAGGAAGCCCTTGAGCGACAAAGAAACATGAAGATGGATAAGTTTTCATAGATCCTTTGGTGGCTACCTGCAAGCGACACATCTTCATCCAACAACCACTCTAGAGGTACTACTCCCTTTAAGGTACAAGTTAGCTTTAACATTTTGTTGATGGTGTTGGACCCGCCAACATGTCAGGGGATCTCCCCAGTAAGAATTCCCAACTAGACCTCAGATCATTTGGTGTAGGAGTCCCAACAGTGGGTCGTACGTTATCACCTTGACTGTGGTTGCGTGCAAAGGGAAGCAAGATGTCCTAGTTGGTAGTAAGGGTGTGACCAGCGCATCAAGCCAAGGAAGGTGCATGAAGGGTTCTAACACACGGAAAGGGGGATGAGTGTGCCCCTTAGAAACCTGTGGAAACACACAGCTTGAAATGGAACACACGAGCAAAGATACATCACAAGCTAGAAGGCAGGGAAACCAACGATCCAAAGTGATGGTTAAAACAAAAACACATATCAGTAAGATTCATATATACATATATAGAAAGAGTCCATACATACATGCATAAGTAAACAACTTCATATATCAATAAAGTAATCAAGATAGCTGAAATACAATAACAACATATGCATGAAACGAGTTGGCTCTGTTATATTAAGAGTGAAATATCCAACCATGCATTGCAACCATGACCAACCACTAGTTTCGATAGCGGAACATTATAGTCACTATCATCTGCTCCTCCAAAGAGATATACTAGCTCTACACTGTGGAGAAGCCAAGGCTCATTATAATACACTCCAAGCTTTATCTAAGATAGACCTATAGGAAGCTTGGCTCCCAAAACCCCGTACAATGAGTTATGAGGTTCTATAAATAGCAAAGGGTAGGGTGACCCTCATGACTCTTTAGCTACTACATGACTGTTACGTTCAATCATCGACACTTGGTCTTTCACTTTCACAAGATGTTACATTACAATCTGCACATGTACCCATGTGAGACAAAATAGGCTTGAGCAAGCCATGTAAGCTATCACTAAGAATTAGATAGTCGTGGGAATACCAACTCTTCTACATCCTCACGATGATCGATGGTGGCGAACTGATGCCAAGCTTGGTAGTCCATGATGGTGTCCGCATGCTCAACAGTGACATCCTACTGAAAGTGAACTCTTGCCTCCGTTGCATTCGGGTACACTGATTTGGCACCTCTATCCAACTCGTCTGATAACATGCACATCATAGTCTTGAGTGCAACTGGACTAGAAACATACTAATGCATGGTGTCTGCACTGATCTCCAAGTGTGTGCTGGTGGATATGCGCATCAACTTGTCGAAGTACATGTCCAACTCCAGTCAGACTTGGTTCTTGTCTTGGCCTCGGTGAGTGTGCCAATGGGTGGGATCACATGCGTGCGCACAATGAAATCCATGCTATTGAACACCCATGCATGTGATCATCAACACCGCTCACCCTATTTGTTCTATGCCAGCTGCTGGGATGGGTCTATATCCTGTATGGGCTTAGTTTCATCAGTTTGTGCATGTTGCGCCTCCTGTTGTACCTGTTCTTGCTATGCTTCCTTCTCTCGTCTGTGCAACTTCTATTCTTCTCTAAGTTGTCGCCTTAGCTCTTGCAACTCCTTCTCTGTTCCTCTCTCTGCCTTTGCATGATCCTCTTGTCACACTGTTGCCTCTTAGCCTCAATCTCCAAATCTTCTTTCATCACAAGTAGATCTTCTTTGAACTTTCATCTTTGCTCTGCATCTGCGCTGTCAACAACCTTCCTCTTACCTTTGTCGCGCGAAGGTCTGCTACCATCTACTGCTATTGATGGTGCTACTCTCTACGATGTCGTGGAAATTTCATCCTGATATCCTTGTCTATGAACAACTTGGTGTCTTCATAGATAGGCAAGCTCATAGACACTTGCTCAACTTCATTCTCAGTTGTACTTATTGTATCTTTGAAAAGAGAAAGAAGACAAGATTAAACAAGGTCTAAAAATGATACTTTAATAAGTTGAACTCCATATAGAGGATGTCTATGCCAAATATGATGGTATTATCATGAAGGCTAGAGAATTCAAAGACCAAGAGAAGAGGATACTAAATACAATTATCCATGAAAAAAGGATAGAAGAAACACTTGTTATGTATAATGAAGTAAAACCATAAAATATGAAACCATATCAACATCCTCATTAGCATGAAATATTTCAAGGAAGACAAGAACATAAATATCAACATTATCAAGGAAAACAAGAAGATCCATATCAACATTATCAGGGAAGAATATGGAGTACTCATCAATATTCATGGAAACAAGAATCACCAAATCAATATTAATAGGATGTTATTGAAGACCAACAACTACTACATATTGGAGAAATCATAACAAAAATTCATGGAATCAATGCAAAAAAAACTATGCAACAACCATCCACGAAGTAGTAAGACCAGAAATAATTGAGTTTGGATGGATATTATCATCAATGACAACAAGAATATTGAAATCTAAGGAAATCCTATTATTTGGTTTCATCACATATAACACCCTTAATAAAAAATATTTGTGAAGGACTGTACTATGTTATGACCCCAAAGGAGGCTCATATTGGGTTAAATGTATATTGTATGACCCAATGGGGGCCATATATTGGGTCAATTATACATGTAATATGTAAATGTATATGTAATAGGATCGTCCTAAAAATGAAGGGACCACATGTGTGATATATGGATAGGTATATAGAGAGATCATGTATTAATTATGAAGGGCATATGATTTTGATGTATAATTATATTTTATTATTTGGAGGATCTTATCCTACTTTATCTATATTGGAGATGTGCTCCAAGCTCACATTGTTCTATATGGTGTGTACTTCTAATTTTTATGTATTTAGATCATAACAATTAGTAAATTTTTATGCTTCTGTATATGCATTTAGGATACTTTCGTTTGATTGTGTGGATTCTTGGCATGTTCCTTGCATTACTTGTTTAGCTTTTGCTTAATTTCCATCTCATTTTCCATAGTTTCATTTATTGCATCTTGTCGCATATTTCTACATTTATTACATCTTATTGCATTTCATGCATTTTTATTTTTCTTAGTTGCATTAGGGATTTTTTCATTGTGTTGTATCTTGAAACATATTGTGAAATTGTTGATTTCAAAAGTTTGCAAAATGTTGTCTTTATTTTAGATAGGAAAGAAAAGGAAAGAGAAAAATTTCAATGTAGTTCATAAAAGTTTCATTATTGAAGATAAATCGAAATTTTCATTTGAGGAAAGAGGAACTTGTGCATGCATATGGTTAGATTTTTCATACTTTACTTTCCTTTGGTTATGTATAAAACATCATTAGTTCCACTTCCGTAACTCTAAGTAATTAATAGCCTCATATAATGAGTATTTAATATAAAATATATTATATTTTTTTCTTTTATCACAACAAATCAACTAGTCTAAGTCAATTTAGGGCCTTGGAATAGGTGTGGAGAGTTAAATATCCAAGGCCACATGAAATCAAACATAGAAGTTGAATAATGAGTGTAAAGTCTAGTTTTTTAATAGGTTGTCAATGAAGCTCCTATAGCACAAGATTTAAGAACTAGTCGTGTGAATATAAGGGAAAATCAATGCCTACTCTTAAACTTGTTTGAATACCTACCCATGATTGTCCCACTTAGATTTTAATTATGATTTGGAAATTTAGTTTCCTTTCCTAGGTACCTAATAGGTGACCACAGGAGGGAATACTTAACATACTTGAATCAAATGTTGTACCACTACTATAGTTCTCATGGAGGGTGACACACGAAGAAAGGTTACTTGCACTACCAAAGGTTATATTAGGAGGTTAGGGTAACTACTTCTATTGCCATTTTTGGTAGGACTTGGGTCCTCATTATCCAAAGCTTGTCTTCAGATGACATTGATATCCACTCTTATGTATTTTAGTGTCTAATCCTAATCACCCAAAGAGGAAATATTAGAGAGTTGTTTTCTTGTTTGCTTCTCTAGGATATTTTAATAGAGTGCTATTTTATATTGTCTTTCCTTAGGATGCTTAACATCATTTTTATTTTCAAGGTGGCTAATATATTGACTTGTTAATTGATAAGTATTTATGGACTTTCTCTTGAGAGTGTGGATCCCTCACCTCGATCAAAGGAGTAGGGTGGATGATACTAGTTCACTAGATCCAGTTAGACCAAATAGTAAGGAAGTGAAGCCTCCACCAAAGGGATAACTGTTAGAGGAGGAACTAAAAGCTCAAGGGTTTCTTTATGATATTAGTGGTCATGTCCCTATTTGAACTCTATTTTAGTCAAGTTCACAAGGAAATTTATGTTAGTTGAGGTCAAACATACCCTAGATACTTCCAATATTAAAGTTAATCTCCTACGAGGGGATAATCCTTTGGTTGTATCCTTCGTAGGAGCTATGGTTTAGAATACTCCTTTGAATTCCCATTTTTCATCATGTCCAACATAAGTAGCACTAGAACTGCTACTAGAAACAATGGTGTTCATACCTTGACATTTGTTGTTGGCAGAGGAGGAGTTGCCCCGCCTTTCTTGATTGTTTCTATGTCTACTTAATTCTTTGTATCTGTTGGGCTTTACTCCACTCTTGAATCGAGTGGGAACACCAAAAATTTTACTTCTTATGCTAGTGCATTTACTTGAGGGATGTCTTTAGCTAGGATTCCTATGCTCTCATCCTTGTTTTTCATAGTATTCCGCTCTTCCATGTATAACATGGAAAGTTCCTTGCCTCCTTTACAAGGTTTCTCATTTAGTGAAGGACATGTTCTTTCTTTGATTTCTTCACGAAGAAGTGGGCCTTTCCCATTTCTCAAATTTTCTATGGAATCAAATCCTTTATGAGGGCTTGCACAGTAGATGAGTGGAACATTTACCCATTTTAGTGGTTTTATGGGTGGCAACATATTTTATATTTGGTTAGAATGGGAGTAATGTCTTCCCTTCCTCTAGGATGTTGGTAGGTTCCATACTATTTTCTAGCTTTTGGAATCCTCTTCATGGTATTCCTTATTCTTATGGGACGTCAGCACGGGGAAACTCTCTTAGTCTTTTGGAAATCCCATAAATGATTTTCCCCTTCCTTTGGTCCTAAGAATTAAGGCTTTAATCCAAAATTGTGCCCTTCTATAATATATCCCTAGCATCCTAGGGTTAACCAAAAAATAGGTTATTCTTTTCCTAGTTTTAGTCAATCAAGAAGTCCTCTCCTTGGGGCGTGGAACCCTACACTTAATTGTTAATTTTATAGAAACCTTGAATTTACAATACCTTTGAAATTTAAGAGATTATATGATATATTATGATTGGAATTACTTGGGGCTTGGAACCCTACACTTAATTGTTCTTAATTTTATAGAAACCTTGAATTTACAATACCTTTGAAAGTTAAGAGATTATATGATATATTATGATTGGAATTAATCCCCAATTCCAACCAAACTTTCATTAAACATTCCAAAGTTTGAAGGAAATTTAGGTGAATATCCAATAGATCATATCACCACTTTTCACCTTTGGTGTTTTTCAAACTCATTGATCGATGATTCGATAAAATAGAGAATTACCCTAACTAGGAATGTGGAAAAGAAACATATTGCATTAAATGGAGGTTTTTTTTCAACTTTCAACAATTTGGTCATAATATTTTTGAAATATTTCTAATTTCTTGTGAGATATCATGTCATGATTGAACTTCTGGATAATTTTAAACAACGTAAGGATACTCATAAATCCAACCATATTCTAGAGTGGTATAGAAGGAAGTGAATGATCAAAGTAGAAATTCCCATTGAGTTTATGCCAGAATGATTCCTAAAATATCTATAGCCTCCAATTTCAAAGGATATGCCTCTTTGAGGAGTTTGCACAAAAGAGCAAGCTATATTTAGAGCTCAAACTTGAACTTATTTATTGACAATTAGGTGTTTTGTATGATATCTTTTCTAATGCATTGAGAACAAAAAATGATTCACTCAAGCTGAATCCATGACCCCATGTTGATGGCATGGTCAGTTTATTGATTCAAATGTTACAATTTTTCTTGTAAGTCAATTGCATGGATGTCTTTACGCCATCTATTTCCTAGGAAAACTTAGATATAGATCCCTCCCCCTTTGAAAGATTTCATAGTTAATTTTGTACAATATTCTACTCTAAAATGAAAACAACAATCTAGAGGGAAAAATAAGAATAAGGGTGGTAAAAATAATGGGGAGAATAAAGATAATGTAGCTAATTTTAGTGATAATACTAGTAGGGGAAAGAAAGAGTAGAAAAAGAAAGTTAAGTTTCCTTGCAAGCTCTACATGGGTGATCATATGATTCATATTTTTTGTGAGATGCAATATTCTCAATAGTTGTTGGTGCAAAAAGCCTTTTCTACTCAATAAGATATGCTCAATAACCATTTTCCTCAAGGTTAGAAACTTGTTGTTGGTGCTACTTCTAAATTTGGTTCTCGACAAGGGGGAAACAAGAATGATTCAAATGCATAGGATATTCCATCAAACATATATATGCTCAATGATCTATTGGATATTTCAACTCGAGTTGGTGATTATTGAGAAATTGATTATTCTAAGTGGAAACAATCTTCCATTCCATAGGTACCTCTCCATATAGAGCGACCTATGGTTGAGTCTCTACCTTGTATACTAAAAGGATCACTAAATTTATTGAAACATTAACCTAATTCCATGGTTGAGAAACATTATTCTGTTGTGGAATATTTGGTCTGATAACCTTGTACCATGTTAGCTTTAGAGGTGTTCTAATTATGTCATACACAAAGAATTTCATTACTAAACACTATTGGAGTTGTAGACCTAAAGAAATTTCAAACAATATGTTTGACACTAGCAATGCCAAATATTAACTCCCTCATCATGTTTTCTTTCAAATTCATGTGACCTATCGTGCCAATACCATATTTATGATGGTTGTTGATGGAGTATCCATATGCATCATTTTGATGTTATGTTGGAAATAAATTGGGTCGCTGGAGTTGGTTGTGTCTCTAATATTGTTAACTACATTCAATATTTATTCTCAACAAACTCTTGGGATTATTCCTACCTTTATATTAAAGTTAGGATGAAAAACGGTCAATGTTGAAGTGAAGGTAGTAGATGCCAAACTTGATTACATTTTATTGTTGGGAAACATTTGGGTCTACACAATGCAAGTAGTTGTATCCACACTCTTTCACATATTATCCTTCCCTTATGAAGGAAATATTGTTATACTTAATCAATTTAATGGATTATTACTATCTTGACCCATGTGTTGCATCATATTTCATTATCGCATTAATGGAACAATCCTAGAATCCTTTATAGAATTTATGGGTTGGAGTACCCATCACTTATAAGAACCTTTCATCTCTCTCCCCCTATCACATATGTCAACACCATTTTTGCTACGTCCATGGAAACCAATCAAAATCATTCTTTTTGTACTAATTATTTTAAGGACACATGGATATCACCTTCACCCTTTACCAAATTTGAAGAAGTTCAATGGCTGGGAATGGTTGTTCTATTATCTGCAACAAAATTTGTTTACCAATCCATAGTCGATAATGCTACATACAGCAATTCAACCTCGTTATCTATGGAGGATTTAGACCCTTGTATGGTGAGAATTTTGGCCACCAATTCAACCCTTTTTATGGACTACAATGATATTATTTTTCCACTTGATGAGGGACTCCCAAAATAAATTACCAATCCTGAGAGATAGTGGGATGATTTGCATCATCGATCATATTTTCTCCTAGAATTTCATAGGGTTGAAACTAGTGACTTTTTTTCGACCATGTTACAAAATGAGATTTGAGCACAAATATTTTGGCATCACATTCTATTTATATTGAAGGGAACATGGAAAACATCTCTGAAACCATGCCTATTGACATTTACAAGAGCCCCAACATTGTAGATAATTCTTTTATAGGGTAATGTTGTTTCTTCAAATACATATGTATTTATAATGATATTTTTAAATAATTCCATGATTTATTTTCTTGATCTTATGAAGAAATGATATGAATTTATCCTAGCATCATCCATTATTAGATCAAAACTTATGAGAATGTGAAGTCTATTAGACAAAAGCTTTGAATGGTTAATATAAGAAAGGAAGTGACAACAAAGGTTGAGGGAGAAAATCTACTTAGAGTAGCATTTATCTACTTAGTCCCTATTATTTAATGGGTTTCACATCTTGTTCGAGTGGATAAAAAGTACGAAATCATCCTAGTATGCATGTATTTTCAAGATCTAAATAAGGATTGTCCTAAAGACAACTTCCCTATAATGTTTATTGATCAAATTATTGATGTGTGTTGGAAGCAAGATTCTCTCCTTTATGGATGGATTCTCTAGATACAAAAAGATAGTGATTAATCTAAATGATCATAAAAAAACAACATTTATATGCCTATGTTGAATCTTTGCATAATAAAAAGTTCCATCTGGCTTCAAAAATTGTTGGAGCCACCTTCCAGTAGACCATGTTGTATGCCTTTCATGAAATCAAGCATATCATGGAGGCTTATTATCTGAATTTATGAAGGGAACAAAATGAAATACATATTTAAAACCAAAACACAAATATATAGTGAAAACTTGACTTTAATTAATAAATGGAAAATGTGGAAACTGTATACATGCAAAATAAAAGCAAACTAGCTCGAATGGTGGTAACTTATATGAGAAGAGATGTGATGGATATGCACCTTCTAGAGCTATCTTACAATGAGACTCTTATGAATTTTGATTATGAGGAAACAATGAAAAAACCAAAACATCCAAAATCCTAACCCTAGGAAATCAAGTGCTAAAGGATTATGGGCCCTGATGAGGTAAGTTGGAGCATAAAATTATCAGGGTCATAACTTTGGCATATGATCTTTGTTTGGTGCACACAATAGCTTGTTGGAAATTTCTATGCGAGGAGTACAATTTCCATGGAATTTTTCTTAAAATAAATCTCTTTTAGATCCTCAAAAAAAATCTATAAGTTTAGGACCTAAAAACTGTCAAACATAAAAAATGAGAATAAAAACTACCAAAATAGGAAAATTGTGTTGTGATCCACTGGAATAGGTGGGTTTCCACCAATATCCACTTGGATAAACTTATCTCAATGACTTAGTTTCTCACTCTCATAAGAGATTTGATCATTGTGGTCACCTCCATCATATCTTTGAAAGGTGTTATTATTATAAGATATAGTTGACTTTGCACAAATGTATATTTTTTGTGACTTTCAATCATCTATTAGTGTTTATAATTTTTTATAATGAGAGCATGGCCAATCCAATACTTCAATTTCCTCCCCCATCCAACATCCATCAAGTTTAGAGTTTATAAGGAGAAAACAACTTTATAAAATGTTTAATTGTAAATAACATTAAGATTACAAAATGTTTTATGCACTTTTTGAAGAAAGGGGTCCCATTTATAAGAGGCAAATATGATCAATGATCATTTTATGATTTGAAAAGAGAATTGACCTATACTCAAGTGGATAATAGCTAATATTTCCTTTCTTATTTAGTTGTGATGGAATCTACTATCAATATGCTTATGGTTCAGGAGGTTGATGACCTCAAATAGCATATCATTTATTATCTCTGTTGTGGTGTAATGGGTCCTAAACTTAAATATTATGTTATAAACCTTACACCTTAAAAATGATAAGAAACTGATAATTGTAGTCCTATTTAAGGGGGAAACCTTATTTTACAATGAATACAATGTACAAGATAATATTTAATGGCCCTAAGAATATTTATCCTTAGTATATATATAAGAGACAAAGAGTACAATTATAATAAAATGGGACCACAAGATATTCTAGCCAATATAACAATAAAAATGTAATCAACCAATATCTATGATATAATAAGGGGTTTTACGGTTGGCTTGTTTCTTAAATAGGGCTTAACACACCCATCCCAATCAAAGAAGTGTTATCATCAAAACTTAACTATCTATGTGTGTTTCTGCATGAACAAATCATCTTCCCATATCACTTATTCCACTAGTAGGTTCTTCCATTTGATGGGGCACTTAGTAATTCCTCACTTTCTTAGCTGCATAGTCCTTGTTTCCAATATTATTTTGGGTTCCAGTATTATTTTCCCTTATTCATTAATCTATAGTAGAATAGTTTGGATTTGGATATTGTCAATAATTACCTTCTTTAAGTAAGGGACATGGAATATTGGATGTACATATGAAGATGGAGGAAGCTCCAATTTGTAAGACATACTTCCAATCTTTTGAATTGCGTTATAGGGGCTATAATATCTTGATGTTAATTTATTGTCCTTCTTTTTCTCTTGAGGTATATTTGTTTATATGGTTTTACTCTCACAAATACCTAATCCCCCTCTTCAAATTCCCTTTCATTGTGATGTTGATATGCTTATTATTTCATTATATTTTGTGTTAAAACCAAGTTATCCTTCAATAGCTTGAGAACCTTGTAACAACTCTGGTGAAAAGTTCATGTAATAAAAGTTAATGAAAAAAAAATAACACCACGGGTAAGGGACACTTATTACAATCTAAATATTGGGAAAAGATATCCTAGTGGGCATCACTGGATGTGTGTTTTGGCTAAGGAAAATTGGCAAAGGCTAAGGAAAAAATTCATTTTTGGCACATTTATTTGTGAAAATAGGAGAAAAGTAAGGTGAAAGGTCAGGTTGCATGTGAGGAGGAAATTGAAGGAAAATAATGGAAAATGAAGAAATTAAAGGCCTCATGCATAAAAAGGCTTCTGAGGATCAATTCATGGATTTTGTTAGTTCAAGTTTGGAGCTCTCTCATTATTCTCTCTCTCTCTCACTCTCTTGGTCACTTAGAGTTTTATTAGAGCACTCTAGTTTGGAGAAAGAACAGGAAAAGAAAGCAAAGGAAAGGAAAAGAAAGAAAGGATAAAGGAAAGTAAGTAGGATCAAGCAGCTTCAAAAAGAGCACTTTCAGGTAACCTTTTGCATGTGTGATTTCATAGCTGGTTTGGACATGCATGACTTTTCATGTTGGTGTATGGTTCTCTTGCTATCGGTGGCATGGTTGTGTTGGGTTATGACAGTGGATTTTAGCCTATCGTAGCCTTTTTCCAGATGTCATAGTATGTTGGGATGTTTATTTCAGTCTTAGAACTTTGGTTGTCGGATGAATTTCAAAATCTAGGGTGGAGGTGGTCTCAAGGTTCATTCCCAAAGGCATAGGAATCCTTTGACCAGTTTTGGCGGGATACACAGTAAAGCCTAAGGGAGAAATATCGGTTTAGGGTCTAGTGATTCGGGTTTGGATTGCAGTAAAGCTTGAGAGACAAGGAGAGGGAAAATTCCTGAAGGAGAGTGATGGATTCCATATGGCATTCCAAGTTCTATTCGGTGTGATCGAAGCACCTATTTTGGTGTGATCACGATTTGGTGAGGGTGGAGTTGGTTTAACCTATGGATTCCCTTGGTTGTTCTTGGATTGGTTTTTCTATGGTATCCCACATTCATTCTTGGAATATGGAATGGGGATGACTGACTTAAAGAGAAATTTGGTTCATCCATGTCTATGGTCGGGTGGTACATGGAAGTCCTAAACCTAATCAGATTTTCCTATGATTAATAAAAGCTAAGTTCTCTTACTTTTGCACTGCTTTATATGTGTATTTAATGCTTTTCATATCTAGGATATTTATATGGTTTATGTTGGTTATATGCATGGTTGAATGACTGGTTCATGTCATGGTTATTTCATGTATTTACTTTTAACTGTTAAATGGATGGATGCAAGACCTAATTGATGATGTAGTAGTTCAATGGACAAGGAGGGTATCCTTCTGGTTATGTTTCATAATTTGTTTCAGTTTTTTAGGCTATGTATTGTATCCTAGACCTATAGGTTGCATTGGTGCCAAGTGTTAGACAGAACATCAATCCCGGTTGGGGATGCTCAAGCTTAGTCCCGAGGGTGATTTTTGATTGATCAACATTGTTATTATGTTTTTAATGAATTCTGGAAGTTACAATAAGTTATGGGAAGAGGCTAGGATTCTTGCTAGAAAAGTGGCTTAAATTCTGGGGTCATTGGCACAAAAATGGAAATTCTGGACCACATTCGCTAACACGCAAGCTTGTGAGAGCAAAGCTAAGTTGTTAGACACTCCCTTGCCCATAACATGAGAGTGAATATAGCCTAAGAGTTGCAAAATATTAGTGGGACCCAGGGACAGGCTGTCTGAGTGGCTGACTTGTCTCCTGAGGGTTATGTCAATGATGTTGGATGACTGTATGTGATGTTCCAATGATTCCACTTCCTTAAGGTGACATAGGAGGTTGAATTTGATCATTGTAGCATCTCTCCTTAAGTTTACCCTAGTTGGCATGGTTACTTTGTGTAGACCTGGGAGGGGGTGTTATAGATTGGTATCAGAGTATGGTTACACTCTCTTTGGGTCATATTTGTTGCTACAGATATGGGTGAATGTGTTGGTCATGCATGCATGTCTGTTTCATGTGTGGCTCTTACACTTGCGTTCCACGTGCTTGTTCCATTGCATCATATTGATCATGGTAGTAGTAAGGTTATCATGAGGAACTTGATTTCGGTTTTATGGAATGCATCGTCATGAGTATATGACTGGCTGTACAATTATATGCATCTTGATTACATCCTTGTATGTTGGGTTACATTCTTGGTTGTTTGATTACATGCATCAGTCTTGTAGATTTATTACAAGAATTGATTTTTGATGCTTGACCACATGCGATTATGCATATGTGTAGTTGATTAGACATTACTTATGCAGGTGGATAGTTGCATGAGGCAATATGTATAATGGAGTAATGGTTGTTGTCATGCATGAGGTCATAGCATGCATTGTTAATATGGCCTTGCATTGATGATTGCGCGCTAGTTAGTGTGATGGTTATGCATTGATGCACTTGTTGATATATGTCTATATCTTAATATGATTATGTTGTACATGCATCACATTGATTTGATGATCTTGCATACAAGGTATCCTCCCCGAGTATGCTAAGGTACGTTGATTTATGGTGATTTGGTTTAGCTAACATAGTATGCCTTACAGGAAAGAGATCAGATGGATAGAAAGGTGGTAAACTACATAGAATCTCCCTATGCATCATATGGTCAGTGTGGTGTGGGGCACTCTTCTAACTTGGCAGAAATATTGAGAAGCCTGAAGGAAGAAATAAGGAGTTGCAAGGAAGAAAATGACAAAATCATGCATGCACAAGAGAAACAAGAAGAGGTGAATGTGATATTACTTTAGAGTTTGTCAAATTTGCAGTGATAGGGACCTCTTTGGATCAACCATGGATGTGAGCACAAAACTAATGGGGCATATGGTAGAAGGTCTCATAATAGACATAGGTCAGATATATCTGACACTATTGGAGATGGAAGGATGTTGGACACTCCATATAGGAGGGGTGACAAACATAGGTATTACTCTAGTTCTGGTTTTGATAGACATCATGATCCTCAACATTATCATTCGTATAGGTTGAATGATAGGGGATACTTACCGGATGAGTTCATAAATGTAAGGACACCTACCTTTGATAGATGGATGAAGAAATCACAAGATGCAGAGGCTTGGTTGCTTGGCATGAGGAAATTCTTTAGATTCCATGATTAATCAAAAAACATGAAAGCAAGGATAGCCCTTTTTAGTCTCAAAGGTAAAGAGGATATTTGGTGGGAAGACATGAAGAATTTTAAGGACATACATGAGGATGATTTGATTTGGAATGCATTTGAAAGGCTCTTCTAGAAGAAGTACTTTTCTGAGAGGTATTATGATGATAGAGCTAAGGGATTTTATTATTTGTAGATGGGTTCTATGACAAATGAGGAGTATACTAGCAAATGTTTGGAATTGTTGAGATATGTGCCTTACCTCAGAGAAGAGAAGGCCAAGGTTCAGAGATTCATCAATGAATTTATAGTTGCGTATAGATACCAAATTGACTTCGATGAGCCTAGATTGTTGGAGGAGGCCATCCAAAAGTTGAAGAATTGTTATGAGCAATCGAAGCGCAAATTTGAGTTGAAGCGTGAGTTGAAGAGAAACAACGAAGCTAAAGGAAAATGGCAACCAAAGCAAGGAAGACCTCAAGATGCGAGTGAGAAAGATAATGCAGTTCCTTACAAGAGATTCGATACAACTAAGAAGGGACATGAAGAGCAGCATGCTAGAGGCAATGGTAAGGAACCATTGCAGTGTTGGATATGTGGTAAGGATCATCGTAAGATGGATTGTTTGCAGTATCAGAATGGTGGTAGACCCCAGATATACAATGCTTAGAAGGTGCATACAATTGGTGATGTTGGCCATGCATTCCTCGGATTTATGTAGTTATGGACAATAGACAGACGGATCATCAAGCACTGATCATTGAGATGGATGGTAAGATTTGTGATCAAGTTGTTTCTATTTTTATTGATCCTGGATCTAAAATTAATTATATTAATCCTAACCTCGTGGATAAGTGTGGTTTGAGAAAATAAGTGCATGCAGAATCTTGGTTGGTACATTTGGCTACTAGTACAAAGAAGCAAGTTCACCATTGGGTAAGAGCTTGTGCATTTGAGTTAAATGGTATGCCTACAACAACGCATTTGAATGTATTTCCAATGGGTTCGTATAGTATGATTTTGGATATGGATTGGCTATATCTTCACATAATCAAAGTGGATTGCTTCAACAAGGCCATTGAGTGTGTGGATGATAGTGGGGAAAGGAGGACCTTCTAGGGAAAGAAGAAGCCTACATTAGTGAGGATGGTTACCGCTATGCAGGCTAAGCATAGTTGCAGAAGAGGTTGTGTGATGTTTGTTGTACACATTTCTAGTGATAAGGGTAAGAAGGTTAAGGACGCAGATGTGTTGAGCAGGTACCCAATATTGCAACAGTTTCAAGATGTATTTCCTGAGGACATTTCAGAGTTTCCACCTCATAGGAAGGTAGAATTTTCTATTGATTTGGTGCCAGGGGTAGCTCCAGCATCGAAAGCACCTTACAGGATGAGCACACCTGAGTCGGTTGAGATGAAGTTGTAGTTGAAGGAAACGTTTTACAAAGGATACATCAGACCCAATGTATCACCTTGGGGTGCACCAATGTTGTTCGTAAAGAAGAAAAATGGTACCCTTAGATTGTGCATTGATTACAGGCAGATGAACAAAGTAACAATCAAGAACATGTAACCTTTACTTAGGATTGTTGATTTGTTTGATCAGTTAAAGGGGGAATCAATGTTCTATAAGATCAACTTGAGATCAGGATACCATCAAGTATGCATCAAGGAAGAGGATATATTCAAGACTGCGTTCAGGACTAGGTATGGGCATTATGAGTTTGTTTTCGTTCCATTCGGTTTCACTAATGCCCTAGCTACATTAATGTGTTTGATGAATAGTGTGTTGGGTCATTATTTGGACAAGTTTGTTATTGTATTCATTGATGACATACTAGTATATTCTAAGAATGTGCAAGAACATGACGAACACTTAGCAACATTGTTGAGATTGCTAAGAGAGCATCAGTTGTCTACTACTATTAGCAAGTGCAAGTTCTTTCAAATTGAGGTACACTACTGGGATATGTTGTCTCCAAGGAAGGCATAGCAGTAGATATAGAAAATATGAGGGCCATCATGGAATGGGTAGCTCCTAATAATCTAGATGAGGTGAAATCCTTCATGGGATTGGTAGGTTACTATAGGAGGTTCATCATGAACTTCTCACGCATTGCATATCCTATCACATCATTGTCGTGGAAAGGTAAGAAGTTTGAATGGACAACAAAATGTGAAGATAGTTTTGAGCAGCTTAAGTAGTCGTTGGCACATGCACGAGTGCTAAAGATTGTGGATCCAGACAAGGAGCTTGTAGTGTGTACATATGCTTGCAAGAGGGGACTTGGTAGATTTCTCATGCAAGAAGGACATGTAGTGTGCTATGAGACACAAAAACTAAATGAGCATGCGCAAAACTATTCAACGCATGATCTTGATCTTGCACAATTATACATGCATTGAAGATGTGGAGACATTATCTTCTAGGCAGGAGGTTTACATTGATGAGCGATCATAGTGGCTTGAGGTATTTGTTTGACCATCTGAATCTAAATGCAAGCAAGCTAGATGGTTGGCTAATCTTAGTGAGTTTGAATTTGAGATCATATACGTCAAAGGGAAGGGGAACATAGTTGTAGATGCTCTTAGTAGGGAGGTACAGGTAAATCATATAGCAACTATAAGCTCCTATGAGACTGATTTTTAGGATAGGATCTTACAGGAATGACAACGAAATGATAAATACATGGAGATCATGCACAGGTTACAGCAGAGTACAGACACACATACATGTTTAGGTGTAGGTACAGGTACAGGGGATCAAGATGCAGACTATCGTCTCACGATAGATGGCTTGGTGAGGTTTCGAGACAGGATCTATGTGCCAAATTGAAGTGAGCTCAAGAATATTATCTTGATGGATTTTCATGTGAAAATGTATTTGGGTCATCCACGATATCATAAGACATTCATGGCGGTGAAGAATTTTTACTATTCGTTGAATCTGAAGAAGGAAGTGGCAGATTTCATGGATAGATGTTTAGACTGTCAGTGGGTAATGGTAGAATGCAAGCATCCAGGTGGTCTACTACAACCTATTATGATTCTGAAATGGAAATGGGAGGCCATTTCCATGGATTTCATCACAAGTCTTCGGAGGACAGTGAGGCAGCATAATTCTATTATGGTCGCGGTTGATAAGTTGAGCAAGGTAGCTCACTTCATTCTAGTGAAGACTACATAATCAGCTAGTGAGGTAGCACATATATTCATCAGAAGGATAGTGAGACTACATGGTGTTCCTAAGAAGATTATGTTAGACAGGGATATAAAGTTCACTTCCAAGTTTTGGAAGGATCTTTTTGTAGGCTTGGGTACCAAGTTGGCCTTCAGTACAACTTATCATCCGCAGAAAGATGGTTAGATAGAGAGGGTCAACATGATATTAAAGGATATGTTGAGGATGTATGTGATACAAAAACATAGTAAATGGAAAGAGTATCTTCCATTCATGGAGTTTTCATACAATAATGGTTATCAAGAGTCATTGAGGATGAGTCCTTTTGAGGCATTATATGGACAGAGTTGTAACACTCCCATCAGTTGGAGTGATCCAGTGAATAGGGTACTTATTGGATTAGACATGTTGATGGACATGGAGTCGGTAATGCAGGTTATAAAGAATAATCTCAAGGGAACACAAGATACACATAAGAGTTATGCAGATTAGCACAGGGTGTTCAAAGAGTTTTAGATTGGGGATCATGTGTATTTGCACATCAAGCCCAAGAAAATATCTTTGAGGGTTGGTTCATGTGCAAAGTTGGCACCATGGTATTGTGGGCCTTTTGAGATCCTTGAGAGGATTGGACCAATGGCATATCGACTTGCATTTCCTCCAACAATGAAAGTCCATGATGGTTTCCATATTTCATTGCTTAAGAGGTATATAAAGGATGTTGATCATGTTATTGATTGGTTTGTATTGCAAGTGGATCAAGAAGGAGAGTTTGAGTCGAAGCCTCAGTGCATATTGCAGTGGAAGAATATCATGCTCACGAACAAAGCCATAGAGTAAGTTAAAGTGTAGTGGAAGCACTTTGGGCCTAAAGAAGCTACATGGGAAATGGAAAATCAGATGCAGGCCTATATCCTTCATTGTTTGCCAATTGAGGAAAAACAGTTTTGGTTTGATGTTGGTTTATGTTTGGAATATGTTTTGTTGATGTTTTGATATTTGTATATGTATATGCATATGGATGTAAATATTGCCATGAGCTAAGTTATAAATCTCCAATAAGCGGTATGGTTGTTATATTGGAATGTTTTCATGATGTTTTTCTTTTGAGTAGGTTATTCATTGTAAATACTGCAATGAGCTTGTTGGGCATGGAATCCCCCCAAGGCAAGTTTTGGGCCTCAAAGCCCAAGTTTTGACCAAATCTTGTTGTAAAGCTCCGCGAAGTGCGGGTGTGAGGCGTGAAAGTATGATAGAGTCATACGGTTGTCCACCCTAGTTTTGTAATGTAATGTCGGCTCGATAGACCTACCTATGGTCTACAGACCATGGGATTGTATAAATAGAGTGAGGCTCTAAGTGTATAAGATAACTAACTAAGGAAGGAGAAGTAGGAAGAAGTCTAAGTGATTGAGTCGCAATGCAAAGCGTGTCTTTGGTTTGTAGAGTAGGAGAAGGCTCTACAATTGAGTGCGCAGAGGCCTAGTAGTCTACAACTAAGTGCACAGAGGCCTAGTAGTCTGCAGCTAAGTGCATGGACCCCTGCAGCTGAGTGTGCAAGGCGAGTCGAGTCTGTAACCAGGGAAAGAATCAATAAAGAGAAGGTTTTCTATAATTTTGCATATATTGTCTTGGGTTAATGCATGTTTGATATAATTTTCAAATATATTGTTTATTTATTGCACGGACCTATATGAATGATTTATGTTGTTAAGTATAACTTAAAGCATCAAAGTGGGCTAAAATAATCAACTAACATTGAAATACTAGTAAGGTCTTAGGTAATAACGCAAAATCGTGGTGAAGGAAGTATATCAGGCTGAGGTACGGGAAAGTGCGCGAAGCCACTTGCACACAAGGTCAAACCACAGACCAATCGAACTCATCAGACATCTCCAGGGTGCGGAAACCTAGTTCTAGCACGCTCCCATACTACTTCGGGTGAGACCTCAGTCTGCGCCCTACGGACTGTTGCCAAAAGGCTAGTAGTACCAGGATTTGTTTGGCTAAAATAACTCTGAACCTGGGTCAGGCCCCAATAAGCCAACAAATGGTTCCATTGCCAGGACCGAGATTCACATAGACATGTCTGATGTCATATCACTGGAATCCGACAAAGAAAGGAATTGAAGAGTGGTTGGACAGAAATACTCACGACTTCGCGGCGTAGGAAAAAATGAATCCGCGATTATTGAAGGAAGAGTGGTTAGATTTCTACTTATATACGAAAATTCACGAAATTTTCTTTGTGTCCTTCCCCACTGAGTTGTACGAGTGGATTGCGAAGCTAGCAGATAGCTAGGGAATGTGTAAACTCAACAAACCGATTGTGTGGACCCTAGAATTGGTGCACAGACTAGAAGCATCAGAAGATAAGATCGCGCGCTGTCAAGCATTGGATGGATCGGATCATAGGAGGATTCATCACCGAATTCATGGTAGATACTTTAGTTAGCTATAGCGAGGCAAAATGACGCTTCCTCAAGGGACCGTGAGGTAAGTAATTTAAATCTTTGAACACGTGGATTAAAATGATACTATGTGAAAAGCGGGTTATGCGAATAAATTGATGTTTGGGGCTACTTGGAGTGGGAGGATATATAGAAACGAAGGTAGTACAAAACTAGAAACCAGCCCCTTGATATCACCTCTGTGAGGGGGTGAAGAAGAGCTCGCGAAGGTTTCACCAAGAAGTGAGATCAATTTGATAAAGTAGAGAATTTTGCGCATACCACGCCCACCCACACCACCACTAGTTTCACCATTTTCACCCCCGTCTTCACCCACACCACCTCTGCCACCATTGTGAAGCAGTATGGCCAGCGCGATAATGTTTCCAGTGTTCAAGGGAGTAGGGGATGAAGATCCAGACCAATTTTCATTCATGGTAAAAGCAATATGGGAAGAACAGGGTGTCATGGACAACTATATAAAGAAGGAAATGTTGGTTAGCGCTCTGTAGGATTGCACACTGACTTGGTACATTAAGCATTCCAATGACAATCTGAATGGGGGGATAACGGATATCCAGGCTGCGTTAAGCAAAGAATTTAGCAGGCCAAAATCAGAGGCACAGTCGATCATTGGATTCAAGGAAATCACAATGCTACTAGGCGAAACCCCGTGGGAGTTGGATCAAAGACTGAAGTGCACAATTCACAAAGCGAACATGACCTTAACAGATGGGAAACACTGCGAATGGTTTGTAGCCTCATTAATGCCACATCTACGTAATGCGTTGTCGTAACAAAGGCTAACCACTCAGGCTTAAGCTTTGGAGGTCGCGATGAGATTGTACGAGACTCCGATACAAGATCCAAACCTAGGAGTCCAACATATTCACGGGTAGTTGAAACAAGACAGGACGCCTCATCTAGAAGTGTGCAACAAGGTATGGTGCCTAAAGTGCAAGGGCCAGGGACACGACAAGGACCATTGTCCAATCTTCACGAACTACCTAGCGGAAGGAGGACTAATGCCTTTGAGACTGGAGGCACTAGTAGGACCAACTGTTGTGCCTGCATTGTGGTGTGTGATTTGTTAGATAGGAGGGAAGCATGCTACAAATAACTGCCACCTATTACAGAAGTATACGCAGAATTCCCATCAATTGTTCTATAATTTCTGCAAGTCAGTAGGCCATGATGAGTGCACCTATATAATTTATGAAGTCATGATGGATCAGACTCTTACCTACAGAGTTCAGGCCAAAAGATGGCCCCTCGATCAAAATGCGGGAATGACGCGCACTGGATTTCAGGGGCACGGACGAGACAGAGGAGGAATGGGACCAGGAATAGGTCGCAGCCAACTGATATGTTACAATTTTGGAGGACCAGGGAATTATTCTCATGATTGTACAAATCAAACAAGACCATCATGCTTATATTGTATGTAGTTTGATCATGAGATGGAGGACTGTCCCACACTGATAGCAAGGTTGCATGATAAAGGAGCACTCCAACCTCCCCCAACATAGAACCTGCAAATGATGAGGTCTAAGCCTCGCGAGGAAGACCCGAATGTAAATATCATGCTCTAGAGTGGTATCACGACAGGGGATGACAAAGACAAGCAGCCTGAATAAAGTACCTGGGTTCACAAGGCTCCAACGAAGGAACCTGAATTTGATTTGGAGCGTGCTAAAGAGACATTCATGGAAGCTAAGAGGAGCTTCGCGGATGCCTCCACTTCAGGAAGTAAAGACAGACTGGAACCAGAAGTGGACCCATCAATACTCACTACATTCTTGGAGACATGCATGAAGCTGTTGCACAACAACAAGGTTGTGAATGGATTGCAAGAACTCATAACTAGATATGTTGGGACCATGCCAAGAGAATCACACATAGTTTGGAAGCTCAGGAAGCACAGGAAGGGATATGAGATTGACCGTGCAAATCGGGGAATATGAAATGGATCAAGTGATTCTAGATCTAGGATCAAACGCAAACGTCGTGCCAAAGAAGACATGGGAGTGCATAGGTAGGCCTGCGCTGCAATGGTCTCTTATCCAACTGCGAATTGCAAACCAACAGAAGATCATACCTAACTATGTAAACTTTGAAACGGGAACTATAAACTCAAAGCTGGAACTCTGGCCAAAAAAACTCGAAAAAACATCAAAAACAATGCTAAAAATGAAAAGTGTGTATACTGGAACGATGATTTTATTTTTTAGGGGTCAATTTTGAACATGTTTAAAAATGGCTGTGACTATGAAATTTACTACGAAATTTTTGTGCAAAATATAGCTTCAAAACGAAAGTGATGATACTGGAACAATGATTTTTTTTTTTAGGGTCAATTTTCAAACTTTTTAAAAAATGCTAGTAAAACCAAATTTTTATGTGCTAAAAAAAGCTGTTTATGAGGAAAAAAACACATTAATGTTTTTGGTAGAATATCATTTTTCTTTCCTAAGTATAAATTCAACATGTTTTCAACCATAACATGCTAGATACAAAATAAATTGAAATTTTTTCAACTATAAAATTAAAAAACCATGACATTATGAACAAACTACATCACTAAATGAATTCAAAAGTGATTATTTGTATATTGAATAAAACATACATTATATCTCTAATTTAATATTGCATTGTAGATATTTTAAACAATAAAATTTATCATAATTAAGACATATAATCCAACAACATAAAAATGCTTCATAACTT
>APFE030202340.1:4095-30752 GCA_000404065.3 Pinus taeda
AGTCCATCTATTTTTACCAACATGACCAATCATCCATAAATAGCATCCTACAACTCATAGACCATGATCCATATGTCTAAAAATAGACTTTGCACCAAAAATAACCTGCGGGCACACTTAGTGAAGGCGACTTCTTTTCACTAAGCTCCATCATCTTGTTGCATTTTCAACAAGAATTACAACCCAGTTGTTTGATCCAGCATCATCCTCCCAAATTCAATCCTTCTTCACCTCATGAAATAGCAAGATCACTCCAACAATACAATGCTCTTTCCTCAATTACAAACTATCAGCACTTCCTTGCAATTCACAATATTCCAGTCTCTAGATCTCTTGAATTGGAGATCCATTTATAAATGTGTGAAAGGATGTGATTCATCCATGGGGTTTGATTAGTGTCATTCCACTTGTCACAATTGGTTCCATTTGGAGATTTCTTAGATCCCTTGTTCATCCTTGGGCGAATTCAGAGAGGCAAGTGGCACAGGAGAAGTTTCTAGAAGATTCCATGAGAAACCACCTAGAAAACTGTCTCGACCATTTGTCTATCCTCGCCCATCGCACCCTATAGAAGGCCAAATCAGTATGCATCACACCCTGGCAGTGTACCACTCAGTATGCATCGCACTTTTCCAGTGGAGCAGACAGTGTGGTTTAATTTAGGCCATTTCTGGATGGTTTCTTACTTGGAACTTTTGGGGAATGATGGATTCAAATGACTATGTTTCTTTAGGGTATGAAACAACTCTTTTAGGGGTTGATGAACCCTAGTTTATCGACATATAAGTTTGGGGTTGATGTGCCCAAATATGTCTATAACACCTACTCTAATTAGATTTTTATTTTAAGTTAACCCTTTTCAACTAAGTCAAGTAGAGTAAGGAGAGGGGGAAACCTTAACAAGTATGTTAGAGGTATATATAAATATCCTTCTCCGAAGGAACAACCTCCTCTGCTTTCAATAAGTCGGGATCCCTCTTCTACCTCATGAAATAAATAATTTCTTATGCACAGTTCCTTGAAAAATAAATGAAAAAATGAAAAATAAATAAATGGCGAAAGAAGAGAAAGGATTTTTGTGTAGAGAGGTGAAGCAAGTAACTCTATCAGGGTACTATCTTGGTTCACTGATAGCCGAGCAATGCTTGTGTTCCTGAAGTGACTCTATCAGGGTATTGTCCAAGATTGCTGGAAGTGGAGCAACAACAGAGATGAAACTTAAACTTTGATGGTCTATTTTACTTGTGCATATATATACCCCTCATCCCCAATTGAAACAACTCAGTTTGACTTGTCTTGGTATGTGTGTTACCGACAAAGAGAATGGTAGGGACTACATCTTTAACTCAAGCTAAGTGAAGAAGCTATGATAATTGAATAACTAAACAATACTTCCAGAAGAGTTAGACTTGCTTTGCATGAGGCAAGGTCCATACAGAGATCCAGAGTTCTACCAATGTGTTGCCAATATTGTAACGGCTACAGCCACCCTCCAAAATATTTACTATGCTTTGATTTTGGAGACTTCCTTCTTACCCATAGCAGCTCACCTCACACTGACCCAAGTATTTTTTTATTTTTTATTTTGTTAACATAATCGGATGTTGTATTATATTTCAGAAAAAAAGTGAGCAGGCTTAACTCCTATGGAACAAAATGTTATGCCATGAAAAGAAGAGAGAGGAAGTGTTACAAGATGGACAAAATTCCTCTTTGTTCCTGCCTTTTGGACTTTTGAAAAAAACTAGACAAGAGTAGAGCCTAATAAACTGGAATAACAGAAAGCAACATTTACAGAGCATGTTTAGTCTATGTTGATGTGGCTGATTTGTCGAGCTGTAGATTCTTCAGGCTTGTTTTCAACGTCAGCTTGCTTGATGCTTCATGAGCTTGTGTGAACTGCATTTCTATTTTCCTTCATATATTTTAGAATTTCAATGGATTCCTCTGCTTGACTACACCTGTTGGAGAGCTGATTGAACTACTCTTACAGCGAAGAAATTCTGTGGAGGAACAAGTTAAGGTCAGCTTCATATTTTTCATTGATGAGACGGTTGTGATTTTCTATCTTGGCATCCAAGATCTTCTAGTGGGCACGTATTTTCTCCAGCTCGACCTGAAGGTCGGCGCAGTGGAGACAATACTCACTCCTTGCCATTGCTACAGATGGTATATGTAGCTTGGAATGTTGAATATACCAGGGAGCGGACAAGAGACACTTCACTTGGAAGCGCGCTTCGGGAACAAGAGAAAACACAAAGCAATGAAGAGAAGCCAAAAATTCGGGGGGTAGCTTAGAGACTTTAGCGCATGATAGAAGAGAGGGAAAATGCTGGGAGGAAAACTCAGAATGAGGATGCAGGGTGATAGGAAGAGAAGATATCAGGATGCGAGAGTGGATGGGAGAAGGGGGTATAAGAAGAGGAAAGAGCACAGAGAGCCAGTCAAGGGAATGGAGGGAGGAGCAGAGGAGAAGCGAGGGAGATCATAGGTGAGGGAAGGTCAAGGCAGGAAGAGATGGGTGAAAGTAAATAAGATGGTTGATCGAATGATTGCAAGCATATTTATGAGATATTCAAGGTGCTGCCGGATCTCAAGGCAGATTTTGGCAGATAAGTGGATCTGATGAATCTTTGCCCAATCATAGATGTCAAAATTCTCAGAATTACTGCAAGTCTGATTGAAATAACAATAATTTTTTGTCATGGTAAATATTGTTGGGCTTCCACTGTGTTGCAAAGAAGACTACCCAACGGTCTGGTACAAGATCTATTGGCATGGAAGTCGGCTTCCTTGTTGAGGGTGCGGAGGACGTGGAGGAAACGCAACTCTATCATTGATTAGCCCATAATTTGACATCGGCTAATGGTCTGTTGGAGAAGAACATTGGGAGATTTTCTATTATGAGCCATTAGACTAATGACTACAGCCGAATCACCGAATATCAAAGTTGTACCTATGCCAATTTTATTGAACTGGAAAAGTCCCTGATATAGAGCCAAAGATTCGGCCCTATTATTGGAGATGGGCCCAAGTCCCCATTCATAAGTGACTATGCGCTCCCCATTGGCGTTGAATATGAATCCTCCTGCTCCTACAATTCTGGGATTTGATTTTGAAGCACCATCAAAAAAGAGATAATGGTTGTTGCAATTTTTGAGCCATGTTGAAACTCTTCTTCCTTTAATCTTATTTTCCAATTATGGCTTGTATGGTTGTGCTTGTTGCTGGTGATGTTGCCATTCTGGTTATTATTGTTTTAATCCAGCAAGTAACCAATGAAGTTCCGCTCTTCAACATTGAGATCAGTGATATCAATATTTCTTTGATTTTTGGCAAAGATGGCTTCTAGAGCGAGGCTCCTCGTCTTGTTGCAGAGTTTTCTTGTGGTCGATTCCTTGTCTTTGAATACTTTGCGATTTCTAACCCACCAAATGTTCCACAACATAGTATAAGGAAGGGTGTCCTAGACCCTTTTAGCTATGTTATCCTTCTTATGCTGCCATGGATAATTCTTTTTCCATTGATGCAGAACTTCTCATATGGAATTCTGAGTATTCCAAGGAATATGGTCGGTGTAGGATAGATTTCTCCAGCAGGTGGTAGCAAAGGGACAGGAAATGAAGAGATGTTGAATGGATTCTTCAGCAGCTTGACAATTAGGGCAGTGGGAAGGGCCATTAATGCCTCACTTTTGCAAATTTTTTGCAGTAAGGATTTTCCCCTTAAGAAGATTCCAAAGGAAGAATTTAATTTTAGGAAGGGCCTCAGATTTCCAGATAGTTGTCCAGTGAGTCTAGATGGGCGTGGGATGATTACTGTTGCAGATGTTCTGATGGGCGGCTTGGATAGTATAATTAGATCCAGATGGATCCCAGCGAAAGCCATCTAATTCATTCTTTTTTATAGGATCTATGCTATGAAGATGAGTTTGGAGAAGAGAGAAGCTTGCCTTGAGATCATTGGGGATGGATGGAAAGGACCACCCTAACCATAATTGGGATTGGGGATCCCACTAGGAAATCTGGTCCAAGTGTTGGATGCCTATGTTTTCAAAAAAGGAGAGAATTGGATTGGCTCCATCATGACTGTTTATAGGATGCTGGCCCATAATTTTATCAAATCCAATTTTAATATTAACACCTCCTCTAGGGACTTTAGAAGTTTTCTGAGCAATGAAGGGAATTTCTTTTTTTCACAGCCTCCAAATTTTCAAACAAGCTCTGTTAGGAATGTCGTGGTCGAGAAGATGCTGACTTGGGAAGTTTAAATATTTAACTTCCAACACCCTTTCCACCAGGCAGAAAGGTCAATGATAAATCTCCAAGCAATCTTGCCTCCTAATGCTAAATTGAGGAATTTGGGAGATCTGATTCCAAGACCTCCTCGGTCTTGGGACTGTATGACTTGCTTCCAATTAACCAGATTGAACTACTTTTTGTCATTTTTCCCTCCTTGCCAAAATAATTGGCAGAGGATGACTTCCATTTTATGATGAAAAAAGGTTGGAGCTTGAAGGAGAGTGAATTGGTATAAGGGCAGAGAGGAAATACCTGATTTTAGGAGGATGAGGCGACCTGCTGGTTTGAGCCAAATGGAACCCCATTGCTGCACTTTTATTTTCATCTTGTCAATTACGGTATCCAAAACTTCTGCTTTTAATGGACCTGCACTCAATGGCATGCCCAAATAAGTAAAATGTGTCCAATCGTAATTGCAAGAAACTCCAAAGTTATTGGAAATATTTTGAAGGACTTGAGTTGTAGTATTCCATCCATAAATGTAGATTTTCAACTAATTAACCATTCCTCTAGAGTATCGCATATATTTATCTAAAAGAGCTTTGAAGTGTCGGGCTATTATGGTGGAAACTCCTCCAATTAACAAAGTGTCATCAGAAAATTGTGAGTGATTTATATTCTTAACCCCATTCCCAAAATTTATGCTTGTGATGAGGCCAACCCTTCGATTGAAGTCCAAAGCTTTGCTAAAGAATTTAGCCATCAAAATAAAAAGATAAGGTGAGAGAGGGCAGCCTTGTCTTAGACCTCGAGTTGATTGGAAAGCATTTACAGGTCTTCCATTGACAAGAGGGGAGATCCAGGGCCCAGAAATGCAAGCTTTGATGAGGTTTAAAAAGACCGCATCGAACCACATCTTCTTTAGAACAACCTGGAGGAAAGAGTGCCTTACTCTATCGAATGCATTAGCCAAATCAAGTTTAAGAATAAACCTTTTCTCATTTCTAGATTGGCTCGAATGAATAGCTTCTTGGACAAGGAGGATAGAATTGGAATTTGTCTATTGGCCAAGAACCCCCCCTTGGTTTTCAGAAATGAGGGAAGGGAGGAGGGATTTAAGGCAGGAAGCAAGGATTTTGGTTAGGATTTTGTAAGAGGAGTTGCAAATGGTTATGGGCCGAAATCGAGCAAAGGATGAGGGTCAATTTTCTTTAGGAATGAGAGCAAGGTGAGTGGCATTGGTAAAGCCTCAAATTTTACCCTTGCATTGGACCCATTTGAGCATTTTGGTTAAATATTTTTTAGTAATTACCCAATAAGCTCGATAGAAGCAGATGGAGAAGCCATCTAGGCTTGGAGCTTTGTCAGGATGGAGGGTCCAAATTGTTCTTCTTATTTCTTCCTCATCGATCTCCTTGTTCAAACTGTCATTCGTTTACTTGTTGATCCCGTTGGGACGATATTGTAGCATATCTGAATAGTCCTCTTCTTCTTTTGTTTCAGTTAGGAGAGCTCTATAGTGATCTATGGCTACCTTTCGAATGGCATTTTGCGTGCTTTGTCGATTTCCCTCAACTTCCAAAATAGATTTTACATTATTCCTTATTTTTCGAGCGGTGGTTTGCTTATGAAAGAAGGCTGAATTCTTATCTCCCCCTTGCAGCCAAATCTGCCTCGACTTTATCCTCCATTTAAGTTCCTCTTCTCTATTTGCACGACACAGCTATAAATAAAGATCACTTTCCTGTTCTTTGCTCTCCTGGGAGAGGTCGTGCTCTTCTATTATTATATGAATGCAATCTAGCTTGCTCTTGATCTCCTTTTTTATTTTCTCGGGCTCATTATAGCAAATGTTTGCCCATTTCTTTAAATCCTGCTTGGTTTTTCTTAGCTGGATTTCCCAAATGAAACCAGGGGACCCTTCAACATGCTGGCACCAAGTGTTTTGAATGATCTCTTTGACTGCTGGAATGAAATTCCACAGGGAACTATACTTAAAAGGAATGGGTCCAAGAGAACAGTGGATTTCCATAGTAAGAGTTATAGGATAATGGTCAGAGGCTGAGAAAGGAAGGATGTTGGCATACCCCACAGAGAAGGAGGAGAGAAACATAACATTGATTAAGATTTTGTTGAGCCTTTCCATAATGTTGCCTTTGCCCAACCTACAATTTCTCCGAGTATACCTTCGATTTTTTGGAGCTACATCAATGAGATATGATCTTGCATAATGTTTTCTAAGTGAGTTCTGTAGGGATCAGGGGAGAAACTACCTCCTTGTTTCTCATTGGCATGGAGAATAAGGTTGAATTCTTGCCCAAAAAAAATATTATAACTTTCTTATGTATCTATGTTGGCTTTGAGATCATTCCAACAACGCTCCTTGTCTCTGTAGTGATGAGGAGCATAGATATTATATATGACTATAATTTGTTTATCTTATTTGTTTTCTAATACAGTTTTTATCCACTATTGATTAATAGTTTCCAATATATAATTCCATGTGTTGTGGTTCCAGAGAGTTGTGATTCCTTCAGAGGCTCCTCTTGATTCACTAATGTTGCCATTGTATTGCCTATGTTGTTTAATATTTCCAATCATTTCTTGTTGACCCTGTTTTGTTTCCTGCAACAAAAAAATTTATGGTTTCTCGCAATGAATAAGATCTCTTAGGGCTACAAATTTGGAAGGGTTCCCTATTCCCCTACTATTCTAAGACAAAAACTTCATCATTGAGTATGTGGGGTACGGGGAGGTGCTCACCCCCCTTGGTCCTTGTGGATTGTTTCTTTATGATATTGCCTTAGAATATAAGATTTTATAGGGTTTTGTATGCCCATTGCTATATCTTTCTGAGTGTTCTCATCTCTATGTTGCTTAGCAGATTTCCTACCCAGCCCAGGTTTTTTATAAGAATCACTGGAAAATCCATGATGCTTGGAGGAACTCCTGGTTAGCCTAATAGGAGGAGGATCAAGGGAAGTCTGAGAGGAGATAACCAGAGGAAGATAGGACTCAGTGGCATCTGTTTGGATCAAAGGAGGGGGGGAGGTTCTGGGGAGGGAATTCAGGTGGGGATAGGACAGAAAAGGATGGATGAAGTGGGGGTGAGAGATAAGAGGAGCAGGGGAAGATAAGGGATGGGGAGGAAGAGGAGGGGCGAGCTACATTGGAGGCTGGAGGGCCTGCTTTAGGGGGTGCTTTGGCCATGGGGGCCGACTTCTTTTTCTTAATTGTTTCCCATTGTTCATCTTGTGAGCCATTCTCAACATCAAAAAGTTTAGTATAGAGATTGGAAAAATGGCCATATTCATGACATAACTTACATTTGAATGGGATCTTCTCGTAATCCAGCTGCTAAATATGGCTCCATTTGTCCACTTTGAGTTTGATGGCTTTGGGAAGGCCTTTGCCTAGGTCCACTTCAACAAAAATATGTGCATAGGCTTGCATATTATATTTTGGCTCGCCGCGATCAATGAATCTGCCAACTGTGTTCCCTATTGCGTGAACTGATTCGTCTCCCTAGCAATGAAGAGGGAGGTGAGGGAGCTGGACCCAAATCAGAAAAACACTGGGGACGTCCAGTTCTGGGTCAAAATCTGGGGTCCATTTACTGAGATATAGGCATCTGGAATCCATGAAATAGGGCCCATTCCTGAAGATTAAGTCTTTGTCTTCTCTAGATTCAAAATGAAAGGTAAAGTACCCCTTCCCACAAAATCTAATGGATATTTTGCCTTGAATTTTATCGACCCATTTTCGTTGACCTATCTTTGCACAGTCTTTGGGGATGGCCAAAGGACCATGAATTGACCAATGAGTCCTTTTTCTGCTAGAGAAAGGGCAGCCATGCTGGGAAGGGCTGGAGGTAGATTAACTTCTTATAACACATCTAGCTTTTTGATGAACTTGGAAACGGCTAGACGAGGGCGCTACAGAGGCAAAGATTTAACTAGGTCTGAGAAATCTTGTTGAGCATCAGCCACCTCCAGTGTAGCATCCAAAGGGGCCATGGTAGAGAGCCGAAGGCCAAGGAAAACGCGCAACTGGATAACCTAGCGGAGGCAGAGCAGGGCGCGCGCAGCAGCAGATCTTCTTCTTTGGCTACCCACTTTCAAGCTTTGAACAACCCTTGGCTTCAATTACACTGATCCAAGTATTCTTACTTCCACTAAGACTTATATTTTTATTTTGGCTTGTGTTCACTTGCTTATTTTATTTTATAACTTGCAAATTGATCTCCTTACTTGGTCCCACAGCAATTCTGGGATTGCCCCCAGAAACTACGCAATTCTTGAGGGAAACTAACCTTGTTGTTGGGAATTGCGCAACCCTGAGTGCTAGTGAGACTTCAGCTCAGGAAATGCACATTTGTGAGGGGGAAGCCCAACAATGAGCCCAGAAATTGTGCAACCCTCACTAAGCTTGGAAAATACACAGTGCACTGAGCCGGAAAGTTTCCCAGTTCTGGGAACTATGTTGTCTTTCCCGACAGCGTGCATGGCAAGTTTCCCGAGAAAAAAAAACATCCCTAAAAAATAGGGATCTATTTTTAGTATCTCGAAGGAGGCACATTTGCTATTTTTCGAAACTACTACCAAGTGTCTCTTTTTCCTTGTGTTGTACTATTCAATAACCCCCCCATTTATTTATATATAAATGTCTTAGGAAATTATTATATAGATAATGGGGACCCTTTAATTTTTAAAACATAGAAAAATAAAACCTTTTAGTATTTTAAAAGGACAAATTTGATCTTATTTGATTAAAAAAAATAAAATGAAATTTCATTGGCCCGAACAACTCGAATGAGCATGCCTTAAAGAAATCCTGATGTTATCGCACTTCTCAAGTCCTAATGAGCAACTCCCCATTTTATCCTTTTGAAATTTGTTATGCGATAAAGTATAGCCCCCGAGAACAAAATATACTCAAGATTTTACAAAGCCTTAAGTATTTTTAACATAGCTGCTCTATATTGGAGCTTGCCCACATCACAAAACTTATAATGAGCATGATATATAAAAACCCTAAGGACCAATCCAATTGCGAAATGCGATAAACCATCTGGGCTCGATATAACAATTTTCACAACCTATAATATGTCGAGTCTGGATGAATAGCAAATTAGCAAAAGGTCGCCCACTCCATTCACTTCCGATCTTCCGATTGCGATAAAGCTCTTTGTTAAAAGGCGCGCCTTTAATAAAATCATGAGAATGAATAAAATAAAGGAAAATCGTGTTTATTAAATCATCAATTGGGCCCTCTCCACTGCCACATCATTCCTCATGATTTTGCAATCGCAAAAGTCTTTAGTTCATTTCCATTGTCCTTCACTCCAAACCCTTGATTGCGATATTACGATCATCGCATCACGAACTTCTGATACCCAAACCATTGACATAATGGTATCACTATCGCATATCAGGAAAAACACATGGAAACATGTTTTAGATTATCGTTTAAAAGTTTTTTTCGATGCGATCTATCAATGGAATAATAAATTATCATGTGAAGACATGATTTTAATTATTAAGAACTTCTAACAGTATTTACGATTTAAAGCCCCAAGGTGATTTGATGGCCTGTATGTAGATATTTCAGATTTTTCGCATTAAAACTAAACTCTCCATCATTTCAAACCTTGTATGTTCAAATTCTCCCGCATTTCAAACTTTTTGTTCTTCATTCCTCTATGTTTCCAATTGCAGGCTAAACCCAAGAAGAAGCAGTGTAACAAGATGACCAAAGCAAAGACAGGAAAGAAATCCAAGGAAACTTCACAATCCACACCTTTTGCTTCTAATGTAATAGAAATTCCCCAACTTTTCTTGGACACTACATGCACGATAGACAGTGGAACATCCTCCTGGGAATCCATGTATCAGTTGCTTGAAAGTGAAGGACCTAAGGTAATTCAAAGAGCGGCAACAACGAATGTTGCTTCATCTTCTGAAGCCTCCAACTATGAAGTCGCCAGCTCTTTTCTTCATAGAATTATTTCTCAACACAAGATCCTTCCTTATATTGATATAGTGAAATGGATAATTGAGAATATCAATATCGCTGATAGGACATTCTTAACTTCAATAAAAACAGTCATCGGGTCTTTTACAGCTGAAGACTTGAAGAAAATGTACCATATACCCGACCCACAAAAGGTGTATGACAAAGCTTTCCTCAAACTTTTTCCAAGCAAGAATGAGGTGGAATCAGATCTAATTAAATGATGGATATCCTACCCAAACAAACACAAACATGAAAATTCAGGTATGTACACTATATCCTCTCTCATCGCTCCCTATTCTTATATCGCGACTATGATGTTTAGGCTATTCAGATACCCTAATATAGCTAAATTATCAATTGAATGGGTTCCTATTATTGAGGTAGTAATCGATTCTTATATAATGGATTGGGTCACTATCCTTTCAAACAATATTTCCTCCCAAAGCCAATAATTTAGGCGAAATCAATATGTTTCTACCAGAGTAGTTACATCATTCTTTATGAGCGCATATATCATGGATGTAGTTTGTTTCACTTCAAATTTCCCAACCATGGGATGGAAATGGACTATTCAAGACCCCACTCCTATCCATATATATCATAAATCTTGTGGGAATATAATTTCCACACCCATTTTTATAAAATTTGACGAGTCATGTTGTCAATACGCCAAGTCGTTTTTTACAAAAGAGCCCCAAGATTGTCCAAAGAGGCCAAAATTGATTTCATACCAATAAGTAGGTGGTTTGGTTAAGAGATATTTACCTATGTTAGAGTATATGGAAGTCTGGAACCTCCTCATGTTCTCCCATTATACGTCCCTAATAAACTACTAGCTAGGGAAATTGCCTCTCAAACTGTAGGGGGTGGATTGGCAAAGACCCTAAAGGAAGCCAAGAAATATCTTTGGCCTTCATTCCCTATCCAATGTGGTGTATATTCTCTACATGATTCCAAGCATGTTTCACTTGAAATTGATAATATTACATTTTTAAATATTGCTACTATGCCTGGCAGATAGTTTGATCCAAACAAAGTAGAACAAAACGTTACTACCCAGGTGAAAATTAGGCAATTCAGTCATGAAGATGATGACTATGATGACCTATTTGAATTTTCCGAGATATTTTCACAAGTACAGCACCTGGCTACATTGAAACTGAACTCATAAAAGGTAGCGCAATTCAAATAATACAGGGAAAGAAGACTGCAAAACATCCCTTTGGGTATGTTGAGGATTCCTCGACCGATTTCCCAAGAAGAGGAGGATTCAGAGCAGAATTCAGAGAAAAATTTAGAACAGAATTTGGAACACGACTTAGAGAAGGTCTCTAAGGATATTGAGGTGGAAGATAAATCCACATAAATGCATACAAATAAAATACCCTGCAATAATGATCTGGATGAATCCTGGAAATAGTTTGATCAACAACTTAAAGGACAGCAAGGGGGCAGAGAATATTGAGATGGAGAAAACATTTACCACACCCCAGAACATTGGACAAAGCTCGTTCACTAATAGGGATTTTGATAATTTTGTCACTACAAAAAGAAATAGAAATCATCCCAACATTCCCTTCATCCGAAATTATCCTTAAAGTGGAAGAAATCCATCCTCTAGACGTATTTTACAGTCCCAAACATCGGGTTGTGGTGAAAAGACAGAGGAAAAGGATAAGAACATAGCCATCAATAGTAGTCATTCCTAGTGATATACCAATGGACATAGGATGGAAGGATACTCAAACTGATCCTTAAGAGAATTTAAAGAATTTGTCACAATTCGCAGGTGCCTATGCATCTACTATGATTAATAAAGCAGCAGAAGTTCGACAACTGATCAGGGAAAAGGAAGAGATAATCCAACAGTTGGAGCAGAAGTTGGTAGAGGAAAGACAAAGTATTGATCAACAAGGCACAATTGTCTCAACTCTAGTAGAGCTTTTGTCAATTAAAGCTCCAACATAAAACAAAAATCAGTGCTAATGACACCCAAATCCGATAGCTCCAATTTTCACTTGATCAGATGAAGAACAATCCTAAAAAGGAGAAATTTATAAAGGAAGCATTGGAACTAAACACTATGTTATCAAAGCAACAAGAAATATTCTATCAAAAGTTATCTATCATCAATCCATTATGTGTTAAAAGTGATTCCCTAATGAATCAATCATCCGATCTGAGGGTGAATTTCAATGACATTGATGATAAAATCTCAGGATTTATAACATAGAAGGATAAACCAGAAGGCAGAGCAACAGACCTTCCCAGAATAGAGGAATCTCACAAGGAAATCCTCTTTATTGATTGGGACATTCAGTTGAAATAGGTAGAAAGAGTAATCTCCAGAGCAAACGATGTTGCCAATAATATCATTGAAACTATCAATGATAACCTGCATAATGTCAAATTGATTCAGGAATTCCCACCTGATAATGTTCGTGATATCAAAGTCTTGGAAAGGCAATGGCAAGAAACTTCAAAAGCAAAGGAAGAAGAAATTAAAAAGTTGACCAAACTTGACTGGGAGATGTATTGGAAATATCTTGTGAAGCCACAGAGTTAGTGGTTAAGTCTATACTATCTTTCTAACTCATCTACTCATATGCTTCCTACAATTTCAGATGCAGTGTACACTAGATAGCTACGCATGAGGACAGGTCAGCCCCTTGAAATTATGCAAATGATGGATATTACGAGCTCAAGCAGCGAATAAAAGAATAAACATAATTGCATTCATCAGATCGACATTTCAACAACTTTTATTTATGTCCTATTGTCTCTTATTTTAAGGAGAGTTGTTTCAACCTCCTCAGCGCTTTTATTGATCAGAATCTGGATTAGTGGCAACCATGTTAAAAAGAAGATGCAATTATTTTGCACTCATTGTCACAATTAGGGTCATCTTGTAGACAAGTGTTGTAATTTGCATCCAACAAGTCATCCATGACATTTGAAGAAGGTGGAGAGAGATTTTGGCAAGAATGGAAAAGAGGATTCCATAATTTATGTGGGTCAGGATGATACACATGATGAAGTGCAGTTGAAAGAAGCGCCATTGAAATGGTTTCGAAAGAGATGGTTAGATTTCTTTGTCGAAAATAGTAACAAGAAATGATAAAAATAGAATCCAGAAATTCCATTTTTAATTTGTCCTTGAATTAAAATTGTGAATTAAAATTCGAATTTAGTCTCACCAGCTACTTAGAAATAATTAATTAATTCATTATGCATAAATTAGTTGGAGAAAGTCAAGTTAGAAGTCTTTCTACAGTCATGCAATAGTTATCCCTTAAATTAAGGAGATAAGATTGAGTTATATTTGAGTTGTAATTAGTTAGCTCATTTTAATGAGTTAAGTCCAGTTAAATTAGTTCCAAACTGTTTGAGGAACTAATTGTAAGTTATCAGTCAGTTGATGCATGCATGCACTCAACTAGTGTACTCCAGATAACTGAAGATTCCATCATCAAAAAATCATGCATGTCTACTCTGAGAAAGACCTAGTTGAGCTAAATGTCAAGGACAGTGTACTATCAGTTGCATGTGTTTTCCTATAAAGGAAACTCATGCATGCAGTCAAGGGAAGATTCCTTGAGGATTGCGCAGTTTTACAGTGTGTAAGAGCAGTGTTCCACTTGGTGAGGTGAGAATCATCCACTAGGAACAGCACAAGGAAATAGGATCTTGGAGGGCAGAGAGGAAGGCTTGTGATAAGCTTTGATTGGCTGTGAGCACCCAGGAGGATTGTACTAAGAGCTGGCTAGCTGTGAGAGCTAAGGCTTTGTATAATTCTTATGTATTTCCACCTTGTATGATAATATAGATAGTGGGGTTTTTAGTTGAGGCTTTCCCCTGAGTATTTTTTTGTGTTTCATGCGCATTGATTCTTCTTCTTCTGGTTATATGTGTTCAGCTCAATCTTACTCAATCTTTAAGCTTCTGCAAATTGATAGTACAAGTAGCTTTTGCTTTGGTATATTGCATTATCGGGTTAATCTACAGTCAGATTTTATACATGGTCTTAGAACGAGATTTGTAGAGAATTTGCATAATTTCTACATGGTATCAGAGCCAAGTTTATCGGAGCAGTGAAAAGTATACGGAAAAGAGAATTTGAAGTTTTAAGCTTGGGGTTGCAGGTGTAAATCGAATTCATATCATACTTCAATTGAAATGGGACACTATGCGACTAATTTCCCATCGAAGAAGTCATGAAGGGATTCTCGGAAGGTGAGGCTTTAGCCTCTCATTTCAAAATGGACTTTACCCTCATCGTATGCATGGTTTCATTGATGATGGGTTGTGTCTAGTATATTGACAGTGGAGCCTCATTCCACATGACCGGCGATAAAATTTTATTCAGTACCTTGGAGGAGAAAGACCTCAAGATGCGCATAGAGATGGGTGATGACGAAAGGTATAGTGTTTCAGGAGTGGGCACGGTTGCTTTTCAAAGGGAGCATGGAGCTCCTATCACCTTGACGGATGTGAAGTATGTGCCTAGACTAAAGAAGAACTTGGTATTGGTCGTGATGTTGGATGACAAAGGCTACAATGTTGTCTTCAGTAAGGGAAAGGTTTTCCTTAAACACATCACCACGAGACAGGTGAAACAAATTGGTTAACAAGTTAAGAACCTATATGCTCTTGAGGTTCAAGATGTATGAAAAGCCTTGAGGAGCAAGGAAAATGTTAGAGACTTGGTGGTTGAGAGGGAGATTAAATTACCTCTCAACATGCAGTCGCAGAAGAAGTCTCAGACAATTGTGGAGGAGCCACAATTTGAAAAGTACATAGGAGACCGAGTGAAGAGATCCACTCATGCA
Source organism: Pinus taeda (assembly GCA_000404065.3). NCBI lineage: Eukaryota > Viridiplantae > Streptophyta > Pinopsida > Pinales > Pinaceae > Pinus > Pinus taeda. Next base: position 19,181 of record APFE030202340.1, read on the forward strand.
GATACCTCCATTAGGGGAGAATTTTGATCCAAGTGGGCAGAGGGCTCACATGTAGACATACCTCCAAGTGTGAGGTGGGCCGAGGTGAAGTGATAGTCTCAGGAAGGCTGAAATTGGGTAGGGTCCATTCATAAGTTTTATCTCATGGATCGTACCTTGCTACGAGAGTCGAAAGTACATAGTAGCAAGAGGAATCAGTGGGATTGATGTAGTTAGAGATCAAAGTGACAGAGGTTAGAGCAGTTAGATACTGAAGAGCTTAGAGAAGGATTGACAACAGTGAAAAAAGCCTGAGTCAGCAGAAACGCAAAGTTCTCAGTTGGCAAAAGCAATAGCAGTCAGATACTTTGATGACATATGCATCATACTAATTCAAGTTGGATGTTTTTTTTGTTTTTGGAGTTGTTGGAGCAAAAACACTAGAGAGAAGTGTTGCATGCAGAAAATTCCAAAGGTTCACGATCGGGATCGAGTTGAATTCCTCTCTTGTTGAGAGGGAGTGTTGAAAATAGCAACAAGAAATGATAAAAATAGAATCCAGAATATCCCAATTTTATTTTTTCCTGGAATTAAAATTGTGAATTAAAATCGAATTTAGTCTCACCAGCTACTTGGAAATAATTAATTAATTCATTATGGATTAATTAGTTGGAGAAATTCAAGTTAGAAGTCTTTCTGAAGTCATGCAAGAGTTATACCTTAAATTAAGGAGATTACCCCTTAATTAAGGAGATAAGATTGAGTTATATTTGAGTTGTAATTAGTTAGCTTAGTTTACTGAGTTAAGTCTAGTTAAATTAGTTCCAAACTATTTGAGGAACTAATTATGAGTTATCAGTTAGTTGATTCATGCATGAACTCAACCAGTGTACTCCAAATAACTGAAGGTTCCCTCATTAGAAAATCATGCATGTCTATTCTGAGAAAGGCCCAGTTAAGCTAAATGTCAAGGACAGTGTACTATCAGTTACATGTGTTCTCCTATAAAGGAAACTAATGAATGCAGTCAAGGAAAGGTTCCTTAAGGATTACGCAGTTCTGACAGGGTGTGAGATCAATGTGAGAGATTAGTGTTCCACTTGGTTGAGAGTCTTCTACTTGGTAACAAGAGAATTACTCAGGAGAAAGAGCGCAAGGAAATAGGAGCTTGGAGGGTAGAGGAGAAGGCTTGTGAGAAGCTTTGATTGCCTGTGAGCATCCAGGAGGATTGTACTAAGAGCTAGCTAGTTGTGAAAGCTAAGGCTTTGTATAATTCTGATATATTTCCACGTTGTATGATATAAAGATAGTGGGGTTTTTAGCTGAGGTTTTCCCCTGAGTATTTTCTGTAGAAATTTCTCTATAGATCAGCTAGCTCTGATACCATGTAGAAATTCTACAAATTCTCTACAAATCTCGCTCTAAGACCATGTAGAAAATATGACTATAGATTAACTCAATAATACAATATAACTAAAGAAAATACTATAACCTACTTCTACTATCAATTTGCTTTGCGGAAGCTTAAAGATCGAGCAAGAATAAAGTTGAACACATATAACTAAAAGAAGAAGAATCAATCACATAATAAACATGAAAATACTTTGGGGAAAACCTCAGCTAAAAAAAACCCCACTATATTTATTATCATACAAGGTGGAAATACATAGAGATTATACAAAGCCTTAGCTCTCATAGCTAGCTAGATCTCAATTCAATCCTCACAGATATTCACAAGCAATCCTGGCTTTTAACAAGCCTTCCTCTCTGCGCTCCAAGCTCTTATTTCCTTGCGTTGTTCCTAATGGATGATTCTCACCTCACCAAGTGGAACACTGCTCTAACACATTTTCAAAACTACGCAATCCCCAAGGAAACTTGTTCCTTCTGCATGCATGAGTTTCCTTTATAAGAGAAAACATGCAACTGATAGTACACTATCCTTGACATTTAGCTCAACTGGGTCTTTCTCAGAATAGACATGCATGAGTTTCTAATGAGGGAATATTCAATTATCTAGAGTACACTAGTTGAGTGCATCCATGCATCAACTGACTAATAACTCACAATTAGTTCCTCAAATAGTTTAGAACTAATTTAACTGGACTTAACTCAGTAAACTGAGCTAACTAATTACAACTCAAATATAACTCAATCTTATCTCCCTTAATTAAGGATAATATCCTAATTAAAGGATAATGGTTGCAATGACTTCAAAAAGACACTGTAACTGAATTTCTCCAACTAATTAATCCATAATGATTATAATTATATCCAAGCAACTGGTGAGACTAAATCAATTTTAATTCAGGGAAAAATAAAATTGGAATTTCTGATCTATTTTTATCATTTCTTGTTGCTATTTTCAACACTCCCTCTCAACAAGAAAGGAATTCAACTCGATCCCGATCGTGAACCTTTGGAATGTTATGCATGCAATACTTCTCTCTAGTGTTGTTACTCCAACAACTCCAAAAAGAAAAAATCCAACCTGAATCAATATGATGCATCTGTCATCAAAGTCTCCAACTGATATTGCCTCTATCAACTGAAAAATTTGCGCTTCCGCTGACTCTGCCTTTTTGCACTGTTATCAATCCTTCTCTGCACTCTTCAGTATCTCACTGCTCTAGCCTTTTTCACTTTGATCTCTAACTGCATCAGTCCCACTGATTCCTCCTGCTACTATGCACTTTGGGCTCTCGTAGCAAGGTACGATCCATGAGATAAAACCTCTCAATGGACCCTGCCCAATTTCATCCTTCTTGAGACTATCACTTCACATCACCCCACCTCACTCTTGGAGGTATGGTTGCATGTGATCCCTCTGCGCACTTCTCCAGTTGTGGCTCCTCCACAATTGCCTAAGACTCCTTCTAGGACTGCATGTTGAGAGGTAATTTACTCTCCCTCTCAACCACCAAGTCTCTAACATTTGCCTTGCTCCTCAAGGCTTTGCATGCATATTGAACCTCAAGAGCATACAGGTTCTTAACTCGTGAACCAATCTGTTTTACCTATCTCATGGTGATGTGTCTAAGGAAAACCTTTCCCTCATAGAAGACAACATCATCGCCTTTGTCCTTCAACATTGCGACCGATACCAAGTTCTTCTTCAGTCCAGGCACATACTTCACATCTATCACGGTAATAGGAGCTTCATGCTCCCTCTGAAAAGAAACTGCACCCACTCCTGAAACACTATACATTTCATCGTCACCCATCTCTATGCGCATCTTGAGGTCTTTCTCCTCCAAGGCATTGAATAAACTTTTATTGCCAATCATGTGGAATGAGGCTCCACTGTCAATATACCAAACATAACCCATCATCAATGACACCATGCATGCGATGAGAGCAAATTCCATTTCGAACTGAGAGGCTAATGCCTCACCTTCCGATCCTTCTGAGGATCCCTTCTTAGACTTCTTCGATGGGAAATTAGTCACATAATGTCGCATCTCATGACATTTGAAGCATCTCACTTTAGACTTGTCACCCTTCGTCTCTCCATGAGAAGAATCTGATTTGGAATGGGAATCCTTCCCCTTCCCTTTCCTTGCCTTACTCGCTAAGGCCAGATTTTCTTCATCATCATCCTTGGATGAAGAACGATCTCGTGTGCTCCTCCTGATCTCCTCCTGCATGAGATCCGACCACAGTCGTTCCCAATCTGATAGTTCTCCCTTCCATTCACAAAGTTCTGGTAGCTATTCCTGCTCTTTGGAACTCCAAGGAGAGTGAGGCTCACCATATCATCATCGGAAGTAGTTATTCCCACACTACCAAGCTCATCTCTACAAGTGGTGAGCTTGTTCAGATATGTGGAAATAGTATCGTCGTTCTCCATCTTCATTCTTCGAAGCTTATCCTTGAGCGCCAATTTCCTCTGGTCACTATTGTTCTAGTAGAGGTCCTTCAATTTCTTCCACATTGAATATGGAGTATCCTTCCCATGGAGACTTGAGACAATATGGTCTCAAACTCCCTCAAGGATGGTCCATCTCACCCTCACCACACACTTCTTCCACTCAGCCAACTCTTGTGCATTAGTTGAACCTGGCTTTGGGATATCTTGATCAGTGAAATCCTTCAAGCCATTGTCTTCTAATACAGCCTCCATGTGATCTTTCCATGCTATGTAATTTGAGCTACCTTCCAAGGCATACTTGAGTCTCAAGCCATAGAACGCCATTGGCCAACCTTGAAGTATGATATGAAATCAATTTACACCTACAACCCCGAATTTCAAACTTTGAATTCTCTTCTCCATATATTGTTCACTGCTCCGATAAAATAGGCTCTGATACCATGAAGAAATTTCTCTATAGATTATCTAGCTCTAATACCATGTAGAAATTTTGAAAATTCTCTACAAATATCGCTCTAGGACCATGTAGAAAATCTTACTGTAGACTAACCCGATAATGAAATATAAATAAAGCAAAATACTATAACCTACTTCTACTATCAATTTGCTTTGTAGAATCTTAAAGATCGAGAAAGAATCAAGTTGAACACATATAACCAAAAGAATAAGAATCAATCACACAATACACATGAAAATACTTTAGGGAAAGCCTCAGCTAAAAAAACCCCACTATCTGTATTATCAAACAAGGTGGAAATACATAGAGATTATACAAAGCCTTAGCTCTCACAGCTAGCCAGTTCTTAGTACAATCCTCACAGATGCTCACAAGAAACCCTGGCTTCTCACAAGCCTTCCTCTCTACCCTCCAAGCTCCTATTTCCTTTCGTTGTTCCTAGTGGATGATTCTCACCTTACCAATTGGAACACTTCTCTAACACACTGTCAGATCTGCGCAATCCCCAAGGAACCTTGTTCCTTCTGCATGGATGAGTTTCCTTTATAAGAGAAAACATGCAACTGATAGTACATTGTCCTTGACATTTATCTCAACTAGGTCTTTATCATAATAGACATGCATGAGTTTCTGATGAGGGAATCTTCAGTTATCTGGAGTACACTAGTTGAGTGCATGCATGCATCAGCTGACTGATAACTCACAATTAGTTCCTCAAACAGTTTGGAACGAATTTAAATGGACTTAACTCAGTAAACTGCGCTAACTATTTGCAACTCAAATATAACTCAATCTTATCTCCATAATTAAGGGATAATCTCCTTAATTTAAGGGATAACTGTTGCATGACTTCAGAAAGACTTCTAACTTGAATTTCTCCAACTAATTAATCCATAATGAATTAATTAATTGTTTCCAAGTAGTTGGTGAGACTAAAATCGATTTTAATTCACAATTTTAATTCAAAGACAAATTAAAATTGGAATTTCTGGATTCTATTTTTATCATTTCTTGTTGTTATTTTCAACACTCCCTCTCAGCAAGAAAGGAATTAAACTTGATATCGATCGTGAAACTTTGGAATTTTATGCATGCAACACTTCTCTCTAGTGTTGTTGCTCCAAAAACTCCAGCCAAAAAAAAAAAAATCCAACTTGAATCAGTATGATGCATCTGTCATCAAAGTCTCTAACTGCTATCGCATCTGTCAACTGAAAACTTTGTGCTTCTGCTGACAATAAGATCACATACAGCCATACCTCCAGGTGTGAGGTGGGGTGATGTGAAGTGATAGTCTCAAGAAGGCAGAAATTGGGCAGGGTCCATTGAGATGTTTTATCTCATGGATCGTACCTTGCTACAAGAGCCCAAAGTACATAGTAACGGGAGGAATCAGTGGGATTGATGCAGTTAGAAATCAAAGTGATAGAGGCTAGAGCATTTAGATACTGAAGAGCACAAAGAAGGATTGAAAACAATGCAGAAAGATAGATTCGACCATAGTGCAAAGTTTTAAGTTGACAAAGGCAATAGCAGTCAGAGACTTTGATGATAGTTGCATCATATTGATTCAGGTTGGATGTTTTTTTTTTTGTTTATGGAGTTGTTGGAGCAAAAACACTAAAGGGAATTGTTGCATGCACAACATTCCAAAGGTACACGATTGGGATTGAGTTGAATTCCTTTCTTGTTGAGAGGGAGTGTTGAAAATAGCAACAAGAAATGATAAAAATAGAATCCAGAAATTCCAATTTTAATTTGTCCTTGAATTAAAATTGTGAATTAAAATTTGAATTTAGTCTCACTAGCTACTTGGAAATAACTAATTAATTCATTATGGATTAATTAGTTGGAGAAATTCAAGTTAGAAGTCTTTCTGCAGTTATGCAACATTTATCTCTTAAATTAAGGAGACTATCCCTTAATTAAGGAGATAATATTGAGTTTGAAAGTGTTTGAAAGTGCAGTATTTTGAGTCACTTTATTGCAGAAAATTTGGTCGTTACATCTCTTTAAGTACTCATACATACCAATGGGATTATTGTACTTGTGATTGTACTTATGATTGTACTCGAGAGAGAGTTGAGAATTATTATACATGCATGAGATTTTGTGTGTGTGAACAGTGGAATTTTTAATAGTTTCATTATGCTTGAACATGAATGAGTGATTGAATTGTGTTGGTTGATTGCTTTGTTAACATGTATGTTGTAAACTTGATAATATTGATCATTTTCGCATGCATGAGTGTCCTCTTGTGTTCGATTGATTGTTACATGTATGTTACATCAACTTGTAAGAGTTGATTTTGTCTCCAAAGATGAAAGGGATATGTGATGAATTGTTTCATGAGAATGTAGAAGTCTTGTTGAAAATCGTCAAGTTGTCGTACATGCTTTTTCTTGACTTGAAAATCAGTTGTTTGAATAAGCATGTTTTGTTGACTTGTGTTTATTCGATGGTTTATACACCAAGATGTAAAAGTACATGGTGATGTTCACATGATGTGAAATTTATTGCTTTGAAGAAGCAAAAGGAAGAGGTCGTCAAGTTATATTATTGCATGAGTGTTTTTCAAGGTTAATGGTGTTTCTTGTGATAAGATGTCACAGGATTTTGGAAGGTCCACACTTGAGAAAGAGGCTCATGATTAGCCTTCATTCTCAAATCATGACATGAGCAGCATGTTAGTACTCGAGAATGATGGATTCAAGAAGCAAAAGTGGACAAAAAAACCAAAAAAGAATTGCTTCCATTATAGACCATTTGATGTGTTGACACCATGAAGTGAAAGAGATGATGAATGCATTCTTCCAGATGTGGAATTTGGAACCGTGGAGGTAAAAGAATGGTCATTTCTTTTCTTTTTATTACTTGGAACTCATTGTTGTAGTTCACTCAAATGGAGTTAACTTGGAAAAGTGGTTTCCAAGGAGAAGCTTGCATCGAATGCATGTGTTGCAAAGGAGGAACATGATTCTTAGTGGGAAGGCCATTAGTTAGCTTTCCAAGCACCGATGGATTGCTCTGATACAACAGGGTATTTAATCAACAAGCAACTAGCAAGTGTTGTATTGGGTCAGCAGCAAAAGGAGAACATTGTTTGAAGTACCAAGCCATTTGCAAGGCAAGGCATGTCAGTGAACCCAAGTGGTTTTCATGGAGATTTTTCTAAGTAGAATCAATTGATAGAACTTGGGAAGGAGAAGAGTATTCATATCTCATCAGTTAACCAGATTTTGTGGGTTCAAAATCCTATTAGTGTGAAGGAGTGATTAGAAGCTGGATTGAGGGCAAAATTTTGCTCCAAAATCAAAGTGATCGAAATTTCTCAAAACCTGAATGACTATGTCCGTCTCTGCGATGTGATCTCAATGCAACTTGCTTCACTCAAAACAGTGTTCGTATGAGAAAGATAGAGCCTTCTATTTGCTTTGTTAAACAGGGAAAATTTTGGGTACAGGGCTGACTGGGATGCTGACTAGGCATCCGCATAGCCTAGTCAGTAAAAGGAATATTCCTTGGAATATTCCCAAAATATTCTGACATATGGCTCAATCGGATTTTGACAAGTTTCGGCATGTTATTTGGTCAAGCGCATTTGGGTGGACCAATGAGAAGCTGACACGTGGCAAGCTCGGAGGCCACCACTTGACCTCTCAAAGGTCATGTAAAATAATAGTGGGGAGGCCAGAGTTGAACCTACGACCTCACCCACATAAGTGCCATGCCTTACTGCTATACCCCAATGTGCTACTTAATATACTATAGGCACGTGTTTCATTTAAAGAGATAAACTTTGGCGGTTAGGGAAAGAGAGGGTCAGCCCCGCGGGCCAACCCTCTCCGCATATGACCATGCACCATAACTAGAGGCCCGAAATAAGCACTAAGTGGTATTAGTGTTAATTAACCCATGATTATCCCTAATTAATTGCGTATTAACTTGGGCGCAGTTTGGTAGGTCTGACAAATCTGGCATTACTCCTTTTTTGGCGGGGTTAACTAGAGTTTCTCCAGATTTGGTGGAGTTTTCCTAGGGAAAACTAAAGAGACCATAAATTCTTCATTATTCGACCAATTTTGGACAAAAAAGAATCATTCTTAGATGATTTGAATGCTCTAAACATAATGTTACAAGTTTCAGAGGCATAAAGGCACTTTTGTACGTGATTTTTCTATGTTGAAGTTTAAGGAAGCCTAGGGCCACTAAGAGAGGAGGTCAAGCATAGATCAGCTGAAATCCAATTGCAGAGCTTGGAAAGTAATTTCTGGGGTTTTTGGGTCTTTTAATTCTAATGGAGTAGGTTTCAAAGCCATTGGAGCACTACAGATGCATGTAATCAAAGAATTGACCATTAATCCAAAGAGGGCCTAGCCATTGTAGCAAGTCCAGAGAGATGCAACCCAGGAGGGGTGAACTTCTTTATCATCTTTGTGTTATGATTTGTTGTGTTTTACTTATTTGTATTTTAATTGTTGTATATGTGTTTTAATCAGCTAATTAATATCATAAATTTCTCATAAAAGGCACTCAACACTTGACACATAATTCCTTGCATTTTGGTTTTGAGACGATCCTAAACACATTTTTTTAATATTGATGAGGGAGATTGCATAAAATTAACAAGTTTTCCCAACATTCAGATCATTTATGTATTGTTTATTTTTAAACTTTATCTTTGTTATATAAACCCTTTCATGTCTACAAAGAAAGGGTCCCCAAATTTTATAAGGAAATACTTTGGAATCTTGTACTTCTATACTTTCAAGTTTATCTTAGTAGAATGACTCGATCAAGATCCTGAAATTCTATAGAGAAGGCTTTGGAAGCTTGCACTTTTTCACTTTTGAAACCATCTTAATGAGAAATATTGGAACAAAACTATTTCTTTCATGAGTAGAGTAACATACATCTAGTACTTTTATCATTGTATTTTTGTTTTGTTTATGAATCGATAGTTATTCCTCTTTATGTTGTTTATCATATGTATATTTTATAACTCAATCCCGTATTAATTCACTTCCCAACATGCTAGAATTGTCATCTTTAATACATATATAAGCGATTTGTTAAATGTTATTTGATTTCAATATGAGTTTTATGAATTATTTTGATTAACTATTTAATCAAAATAATTATATTAAATGCTTTTCATTTCTACAAGTGTTTGATTAATCTTTATTATCATGAACTAATGACAATTATTCTAGATTGCATTAGCATAAGTAACCCAGGGTAATAGATAGATTAATATACATGTATTTCAGTTTATAAACCACCCCATCTATCACTTAGTGTTCGGTTATAAACACTCTATCCATTCTATCACATTTTTATTGAGAAACTGGTCACATTATATCCATTCGGAGCAACAATACCAAATGGAAAATGGATGGTATTCAAGTCCCCGACCGCGTGGTTATCCCCCATGTTGTTGCAGCAAATTTCGAGGTACCAACACCTTGATTTTATGCATGCACATCATAAACCCTAATTTTTCCAAATCTATTTAATCGACGCCTCTAGAGCTCATTTGTACATTTGATCTTGAAGCTCTAGCATTCCCGAGGAGATCAAAGAGCCTTCGGTGCAATCGTCGTCATTTTTTCGAGTGAGTTTTGCTTTTGTCATATTTTGTGCTTTTTATGTCACTTTTTGTTGTTTGGCTACATTGAGTGTCGTTTCACTTGTTTCTCTGCATGGTTGTTGGTGTTTTAACTTTCTTTAACTTACAAAAGTGTTGTTTCAAGTTATAGATTGCATTTCCCAAGTGTCTCATGAGTTTTCTTGTTTTTGTACCAACGGTCATCGTTGTGGCGACTCTCCTCACATGCATCATTTTCCTTCCATTTAATAAAATACTGCACTGGATTCACATGCATGCATCTACACTTAGTTAAATCTGCACTCAACTTCACACTATGTCTCATATATGCTTGTTTTTCACACTCCCTTGGGCAGACCTGGGTTTCCATTGCCCAGATCTCACCTTGCATAGCTTTCACTGTGCAATATAGAGGCTCAAGCCACTAGCTTGGCCTCTGGAATTGCAGAAAGCATAGCCTAAGCTAGCTCCAACTACGCAGTTCCAAGAAACAGCCTCCCAGCTTGGCCATTAAGACTGCACAATGTGCAATCTCGCCTAGGCCTTGGCCTAGGTTGAACTACACATTGCTAGTTCTAATCATCAGGCTTCCACCTTGGCTGTTGGGACTATGCAGTGTGCAGTTTCCACAGTCAGTTAGTCACCCCTGTCAAGTAAAATTGTGCAATCCCTCACATATAGTGCTCGTCTTATTGCTTCAACTTGCCTTGAAGTTATTTTTCTTTAAGCTGACATTTTATTTCCATGAGTGCCCTCTTTGTCCCATAGGTACAAGAATTGTTGAGCATCTCTCCAGTAGTCATATTTAACATGGAATCTAAAAGAAATGCATCAAAGGAAACTTCCAAGAGCAGTACTAGGGAAGTAATTGAGTAGATATCAGTTGATTTACTAGTGTATGTGGATACTCGGTTGTTTATTGAGAAGGGAACAACACTAACATGGAAACAGATAAAAGTAACATTTGCAAAAGACTTTGAGGAATATCTGGAGGACTGACAAGTCTATCTTAGCATCTGAAATTCAGGGTTATACAAGGTTGCATGCAGGTATCCTGCCTTCCCATGTGCAAACATCATCACCTAGATTATCTCACATACATATGAATATACCATGACATTGAGCAGTGCCAACAGGAAGAAGCTTGCCACCTTCAGGGCAGAAAAATTTCAGCAAATGTATCACTTGCCTAATTCGGAGAAGTGCATGGACTCACTCTTCTATGCCACCCATATCTATGTGAAAATAATATAAATTGTCAAGCGTTAGATGAAAGAGCCATCAAAGATTCGGAAGACACCCACCCATGTTTAAAGATAAAGTCCCTTAGGAAGGCTTACCAGCTCTTGATCATATTTGCCTATAGAATATATGGTCAAGCAAGTGCAGAAACCTTTCCTGAAGGGTGGGAAGTCTTACAAGACTAGTAGGTGAATGATGGAAATCCATTCAACTGATCAGATATGTTGGCTCAACAGTTGAACTCCCATGTAGCTAAGGCTCGGAATTTTATGAAACCAGCTCACAAAAAGATAAAAACAATAGATCAACGCCTTAGAAATAAGCCTCTTTGAGGGGGAAACCTCTTTTACATTACACAAATGAACAATTCTTGGATGATACAAATGACAAGACCTCCTTTCTATATATAGGAGTC
>APFE030202340.1:30772-58699 GCA_000404065.3 Pinus taeda
GTCGACATAACAATAATAATGTAAGGGCACAATAATAACAATAGTGGGCTTCTATGGGGCACAATAATAACAATATGGGGACTAAATGGGCACAAAAATATAATAAGGGAGTTGTACTAATAACAATAATGGGTTACACTAGTAGTATAGGGACGTAACATGCCCCTCTCCTTTAAAAAGTGTTGTCCTCAATGCTTGAGTAGTTCTTGATGCTTCTGTATAAAATTCTTGTCCTCCCATGTGGAGACTTCAGCAGGTAAGTTTTTCCACTTGATAAGATACTCTGAAATTGATTGATTTCGTGGTTATCGAGTTCTTGTTTTTGTGACTGCTCTAGGTTCCAATAGGATTTCTCCTTCTTAGTCAAGTTCTGGCAAATATTGCTTGAACTAGGATCTTCTACAACTTTTGAATGAGTGACCACACTTCTTCATCCTTCTTCCATTCATCCCTTGCTTCGTTTATCCAATCTGGTTGGATAATAGAAATAACACAAAACAATGCTTCCACAACCTCATCCTTTCTTGAGAGTGCATAAGCAACAACATTTTTCTTCCCTTTTTTGTAGATGATTTCAAATTCATAACCCAACATATTTGTGACCCATTTTTCTATTATTCTAAAGATAATCTTTATTCTAAAAAATATTTAAGACTATCATGATCCATTTTTACCTTGAAGTGTCTTCCCATTAGGTAAGGTTGCCATTTCTTATGTGCATGTAGTGTTGCCAACATTGCCTTCTCATAAATAGCTTGCTTGAGATGTAGCCGTAAAAATACCCTATCGCCTACATCAAAACTTCTTTCACTGTGATGTTGATTTTCATGTTGTTTCATTCAATTCTGCACCAAAGTGGCGTTATCCTTTAAAAGTTGGAGAACTTGTTGTTGATGCCCGATGTGATATTTTTCTTCTTGATATGTCCTTATATCTTGAGAGTTTGAGGAGTGGTAATTTATTCCAATGCATTACAAGATATGGTCAGATTCATTTCTTGGTGCTCAATGTGATCTTTCACTTCTTGAACATTTTTCTTCTTGATATGTCCTTCTATATTGATAATTTGAGGAGTGGTAATTACAGCTAATGCATTACAAGATATGGTCAGATTCATTTCTTCTTTCTCGATGTGATCTTTCACTTCTTGAACCTTTTTCTTCTTGATATGTGCTTCTATCTTGAGAGTTTGAGGAGTGTTAATTCTTGCCAATGCTTTAGAAGATATGGTCAGATTCATTTCTTCTTTCTCTGGGGTTGGTTTCTGGTGTATATCCTCTTCTTTTGATGTTTCTTGATCCTTTTCTTCCTCCTCTTCACAATCAATGCAAAATAATTTCTTCTCAACACACTTATGACCTTTAATGTATTTGTTATCACAAATGTAACAAAGTCCTTTTGCTTTTTTTTCTTCCAATTGTTGTGGTGTCACCCTTGTAGGTTGTGGAAGGCTAGGAGAAACAACACTTCCATGTTTATAGTTGTGAGGGGTAGAATTCCTTGTTTCCATAATTTTGCTTTCCACTTTTCTTGCCAACCTGAATGCCTTCTCCAATGAATCGGGTTCCCAAAGACGAACCTCATGTTGAATGTTATCCTTTAAAGTACCTTTGGAGACATCAATCCTCTGTTTCTCTGGAATATCATTTTCCCTTATACTCAATTTTTGAAATTCCTCAATGTGCTCTGCCATTAAACACTTTTTTTTTAGATTTATGAATTCGCTAAAGAAGGTGTTTCTCCCTGTATCCTCATAATGTGCTATCATTTCCTCCATGAAAATTGATCACGTGACAAGTGGTTTATGAGAACAAAGCCCTTTATACCATAAAAATTGATTTGGTTCTAAATAATTAGATGCAACACATACCTTTTGTAACAGCGATACACCATGTAGATCAAAATATTTCTCCGTCTGTAGTATCCAATTTACCAGATACTTGCCATCAAACTTCCTCATCTTGCTTTTTATTGATTTTAGGAGCTCGATCTTGAAACAACTATAACTCTGTAATTTCAGATCTTCCAATTCTAAAATCATGACCTGCAATAGTCCTCTATGTCCTCTCTCCAATTCCACCAGTCTGGTCGAAATTGGATTCTCCAAGAAAGAGTTATGCACAATCTCCCGAGATGACATAATTATACACCTTTCCATAATAGTGAACTTGTATGAAGTGCCACGTGTCACTTCTTTGACCTTCAGATCTGAAAAATACACACAAAAAACTACAGTCTATCCTCTTTCCATAACTTCTTACGAAATTTCAATCTTATGCTCAGAGAGAAAGTTATGACGATTTTCCCAAGGTCACCTGGTTAAGATGTAATTCGGGAGTCTGTGAAAACCCTAACTTCCTCAAATCATATATCTGAAACTATAGTGAGACAAGATTTGAAATTTGGGCATGAGATTTAGACGGATTTCTTCTCAAATGGGTTTTTTTTTTTAGCTTCTGAAGATTTGTGGTGAAAACGTTATAGCAAAAATTCCACGATGACATGTTTCGAGTAGCGAAACCTAAAATCCATAGCTCTGAGACCAATTGTTATGAAAATAGCTCACAAAAGGATAGAAAATATAGATCAATGCCTTATAAATAAGCCTTTTCGAGAGGGAAGCCTCCTTGAAATTACACAAATGAACAATTCTTGGATGATACAAATGACAAGACCTCCTTTCTATATATAGGAGTCTAAGGGGTCATAATATAATCAAAGCTGACATAACAATAATAATGTAAGGGCACAATAATAACAATAGTGGGCTTCTATAGGGCACAATAATAATGATATGGGGGCTACATGGGCACAAAGATATAATAAGCGGGTTGTACTAATAACAATAAGTGGTTACACAAGTATTATAGGGACTTAACACGGAATCCACCCAAGAATAAGCAAGCAAGGTTTTACATGTCCTCATACTTACCCAATGCAATATGTGTGCAACACAACAACAGTTCCCTAGCATGAACTGGACATGGACACCACGAGAGACTGCTGTGAACATCTATTGCAAGTTTATTTCCAACTGTAGTTATCGAGGAGTGATGGCAAGGCTAACTAACCACTTTATCAACCCACTATACAAGCTTATATTTGAGTAAGATCCAATTTGCATGTCCTGAGAAGAAATGGAGACGATAGTAGACATTGCAGATTGGTATGCCTCACAAATTGGCACCTTCATCAGAGTGTTTGGAAAAGAGAAGCCTCTGCATGTTTTGCAAAGGTATCCCACTGACAAACTTATCATGCAAGAAGTATCATACCACCTTGCTACAGGGTTGTCAACATCATTGCGTAGGAAGAAGAAAGCACCATGGCCCACTCTTCCTTTGCAGATCAAATTATATGATATTAAGAACTTGAAAGATGCAGATGTTGAGGCTAAGGACATAGTGAAATTTAATTTCGGAACCAACGAATTTAATCTGTATGATCCCCACAATATTTTCAAGGACCATTGTACAAGAGTTTATTTTCCATGGATCAACAAGACATTTAATTGGCTAGAGGAGGACCCTTGGAGGTACTGCTACAATTCCTATAGACTCAATGATCCGATCAGTATAGAAAGAAATTTGAGGGCTTCTCCACAAACAGCAGTAGCTCCGAAAGAAACAATAACAACAATATAAGGCAACAATCCAGTGCAAGACAAGGGAAAGAGGAAGATTGTTGGCAATTAAGAGGGAGAGAAAAGCTAAAAATGAAGGCAGATCCTATTGTAGTGAAGGCATATTTGGCAATAGAAGCAAAGAGGGATAAAAGGATAAAGAGATAAGAGCGGAGGAAGAAAGAAAATTAGAGGTTGCAGGAAGCAGAAATGAAGCTGCAAGAGACATAGAAGAAGTTGATGAAAGAACAATATTTGAGGAGGAGAGAATGAGAAGAGAGGCAGAAGCATGAAGAAGAAAAAAGGCAACGTGAGATGACAAAGGAAACAGTGTTGGTATAGATTAAAGAACCAGAACAACTAGTAGTTGAGGAGGAAGGTGAACAAATGTAGGATCATTAGCTTGCTCAATAGATTGAGCAATTGATTGAATTGGCAGACATGGAGTTGGAACAGGAGCCAAATAATGAAGATGTTGACCTGATTTCAAGAGCACCTCAGGTCATCCCTCAGTCTCCACCACCTCCAACAGTAGAGCTAGCCCCGAGCGAGCAAGGAGATTTTGTTATCCTTGATGATGATCCAATCATGGATGTGTATAATCGATCATTTGATAAGTTCTAGAAGAGGATTGTACAAGCACGAAGGAAGCAATTTCTGGATGATCATGCATCACATTCATTCATCAAGGAAAGGGTGATAATGTCAGACACCAGGAAGCATCCAAATTCCATTTCCGAAGCTAGCTTGGCCTATGCAGGAGAAATAAGATCAAATGTTCAATATTTGATGACCGAGAATGAGAAACTTGCTAAGAACTTGCAAGATTCTAGGAAAGAGGTAGAACAACTTCGAGTAACACTGTAGAATGAAGTTTCTGCATTGGGGGAGATGAGGAAAGTTATACTTGTTGAATTATCAACACTTGGAGAAACCATGAAGAAGCTCTATGATGGATTTTCATTGTGGATAAAGCAGATGCCCATTTGCATGGCCTACAGCAGCGGAGCAAAGAGTTTGTTAAAACTCTAAAAAACATACATGTTTCCATCGCCCATGTACAAGAGGGGAACAAAGGGGCCCTGTTTGACTTAGTCAAGAAGATGAAGCCATAAGAAAATCTATAGAAAGCGAAGGTTCGAATGTTGATTCAGAACAAGGATCAGCTCATCTCATTCATCGGTAGCACACAAGATTCATATATGTGATTTTACAGTAGTTTGGATGTCTTGGTGAGAACACACCAACTCCCATCAATCGGTTCCCTCACCAATGCTAAACCTAAGAACCAAGTTTGGCTAGATATCAATGAGTACTTGGTGCAGCTGAGACAAGAAGCCACCAAGGAAGACTTAAATCTGAATGCACATAACATGCAGAAGTTCATCAATGACCTTGTCAAGGTCAAGACAATGTTTCTCATGCTTCAGAACGAGTTTGACATAGATTCCAAGACAATGTACCCAGATGCCATGGAGGCTAGATTCCACTTCCAGGAAGACATCATTAAGTAGTTTGGGGAAATCATCACATAGTACCAATCTTGGCACCAATATGTGACCGAGAAACAACAAGTGGAGGTTGTCAAGTTGGACTTTCCCCAAACTTCAGAATCATAGTGTTTTGTCTTATTAGGTTGTGTATACCCTATTTTGTCTTATATGGGTACATGCAGAAAACTTAATATTATTTGTAACTATGTTGCAAGTGAAATTCCAAGAATCAATATTGGAATATGAAGAGTCACCATGTAATGTAATGTGTTATTTGTAAAGAAGTTGAAGAGTCATGAGGGTAGTCCAAAGGTCACAAAGGGGATTTTAAGAATCTTATTATAAATATAACCTCATAACTCATGTAACGGCCTTTTGGGAGTCAAGATTTTGGATAGGCTTAGGATTTGAAAGAGCTTGGGAGTGTTGTGAAGAGCCTTGGCTTCTTTGTAGCATAGAGCAAGTATACTTCTTTGGAGGAGAAGGTGTTCTTGACTGTAATGTTCCACTATTGGGGCTAGTGGTTGTCAATGGTGTATTCATGGATGGAACTTTCACTTGTAATAATAAAATCAGAGCCAACATGATTTCATGTGTATGTTGTTAACATAGTAGGACTATTCTTGTTGTATTGGCAATGTATTTTATTTAACTTACACATATGCTTATGAACCATTTTGTTTTCATTTTTACGAATCTTGTTGAATGTGTGTTTTTGAATTAACTCATCACTTTAACTTGTGGACTATTATTCATCTTAGCTTGTGATGTCACTTCACTCGTATGTTCCTTTCAAGCTGCATAGTATTATAGGCTTCCAAGGGGTGCACTTCATTTTCCCTTCATGTGTTATAACTTTCATGCATCGCACTTGACTCTCCACGTTGTCACACACTTTCTCTCACCAAAATTTATCATACTTTCCTCTGCGTGTTTCCACAGTCAAGGAATTACATTACCACCCACTACTGGGACTCATACTCCAAAAGATGTGAGGTCTAGTTGGGACTTTATACCGGGGGAATCCCCTGAAAGCTGGTGGGTCCAGCACTGTCAACAGGTTTAAAAGTAAAATACATGTGTGTTTTTCATTGCATACTTTCTATTTTATTGATAATTTGTTTCCAAAAATTAACTATACAAGGTTAAAACCTACAAGATAGTGATCAAGTGAGGTGATCTAGAATCATGAACAGATTGGATAGAAGCACAAACCATGGACATACCACACAAGCCAAAGGAATTTGAATCCACATGGGTGTTCATTCTACTAGGTCAAGGAGATGCCATGAATTCAAGAGGGATATAAAGTGTGCAAATGTGTTGTACATGAGAGATTGGGGAGTGAAAAGTGTTGAGACCATCTCTACCTATGTCCCCTTTAAATTTTTCATGAGGATTCGAGGTTTCTCTCACATTTTCTCAAAATAATAATATGCTCATGAGTATCACTAACACATTAATCCTAAATCTTGTTATCTTCCTTCAAATTGAACTAAAAATACTCCATTGAAAATACAACTAAATTTTTTTGTCCAAAAGCACCTAGGCATAAAACCACAAGTGTATCACCAAATATATTGTCCTAATAAAACATAAAATTGCAATACATCTAGCAACAAGGAATGAAATTAACTAAGCCCAAAACAAGTTTCGGCATCCATATGGATCAAATCTAATGAGTGCCATGTTTCATAACCATGATAGTAAGGGAGATGAAGTGGTCAAGTGAGGCTCCAACTTCATGTACAAGTTGGATAGAAGCATGACCCATGGACATACCACACAAGCCAAAGGAAGTTGAATTCAGAGGGGTGTCCATTCTACCAAGTCAAGGAGATTATGTAAATGAAAGAGGGATATTGAGGTGTGCAAGTGTGTGCTCTATGAGAGACTAGGGAGTCATGAGATCTGAGATAATATCTACCTATTCCCTCCTTAAAATTTTCATGAGGCCCTCGAGCCTCCTCTCGCATTTTCGCAAACTAAGAATATGCTTGTGAGTATCGCTCACATATTAATACTAAATCCTATTATTTTCCTTCCACTTGCACTAGAGGCCTATTGATGTATATTGGTAATCATATTTGTTTTTACTACCCCCAAATTTCCCTTTGCTTGGTTATTTTTCAATACAAATGTGCGGAACTGATTTTTGCCCACACTTGCATCAAGATTTTGTATTTTTAACACTTGGCCATTTCCCTTCGTGTGCAGAGAAATTCAATAATTATTCCCCTGAAAATCCATCCTTTTCCATGCATATTAACTTATGTCCTTAACAATGTATTATGTGAATTACTTTCTATGACACCTATTTAAGACTCTTATTGTAAGCTACTAACTTCCACTATCATTATTGCCTGGATTAATGAAGGAGGTACTTGAAAAGGAAATATTCTATTAAATATTACCATAACTCAATGATTTAATAGCTAAGACTTCACTACGAAATTATTGGTCTTCCATGCATCTCTAGAATGAATTAATTCAATTACTATAGCAACTAAAGGAAGAAAGGAGGTAATTTGTGGAGAAATATCCAACTCACTAGCCAAACAAATGTTGACGATGCTATAAATCTGCCAACATATGGGGGTCTACCTGATGCGAAGTCCCAATTAAACCTCACAACATTTGGAGTAGGAGCCCCATCCGAAGTATCATCTAGCCCACCATAACTTAAGGTTTTCCTTGGTTTCAAAGGATAACATAAGATATTATACGCCTAAATTTTGAATAAACAATAAATTTGACATTGTGAAACACCAATTTCAATGTTTAAAATGAGGCCTTCATGAGGGCAGACAATAGCGAGTCTCCATAAGGAAATTAATAGTACTATCCTAAGAGAGACACATGGGAGCAATAAAATATTCGTTGATTAACCTACAAATTAGTTCACAAGATAACAACGATTCATGCAAGCAAATACAATGTGCATTCAACATAAGCACCAAAGCCACTGAAATAGTTCATTTTCTTTAGTACATAATAATGTCAATATATACCACAAACATACAAAGAATAGTCTTAAAACATTCATGATAGAGGCATGAAAGTGTGATGGACCAATGAGTTTAATTATTAGGTGAAAAATCCAAGTACATAATTCCAATGGTGAGCCACTAGCTCCAATAGTGGAACATTGAGTCACTTCTTGCTTCTCCAAAGATTAGTCTTCTCTCCTATGCCAATTTGAAGAAGCCAAAGCTAGGTCTCCAAAAACTAAGCCTCCAAAATCCCTTTTCTTGAGTTATGAGGTTTATTTTATAACAATAGAAATGACCTTTAATATCCCCATGACTCTTGAACCACCCTCATGACTCTTGAACTTCTATTTGACTCATTTTTCCATATATGACTTTTCATATTCCACATATGACTCCTGGACTTCCAAACATTACATTTTGTCCTTTTCCTTTTGATAATTAAATCATTACATCCACAAATTATGTGGCATGACACATGGACACATTTGACATTATGATGACACTTGTACAAATTATGACTTGGTAATGATGACTAAGAATATTCATGATGATGAAGAAATACCAAGTTGCTTTGTTGTTGCTTTATATTCAATCTTCATGAAAGATATGATTTGTTCTTCATCATCACCCTCCAAAGTTTCTTGGATTAGTATAGGAATATTCTGAGTCATCATGCAATGCCTTCATTATGCCTTGGTCTAGGATCTCTTCATGTCTTCATGATGGTTCTTCTTTGTGATTCTTCGCTACAAGTGCGTCTTTTCTCCTTCTCCTTACTATCTACCTTGATAATTACCTTGCCTTGTTGAAGAAGTTCACTTTCCAATGGAAATCACTCATGATAAGGAAAAATAGGTTTGGAAATCATCTATCCTACCCTTACTCCACTCATGGAGGAATTTGCTCGTGATAGGCCTGTGTGAAGACAGAGAGAGGAAGACTTGATGAGGAAGGCATAGTTGAGCTCAACAGTGGCTTAGGGAAGCACCATTGTTCACTATTACCATGTCGTGTGCTATGAAGAAGGGGCTCGCCATGGTCTAGTGCAGTGTGAAAGCACAAGGAACAATGTTGATGAGATTTTTTAATGAGACTGCATCATGCACTAGGCTCAAAGGAGTGGGAGACAGTGAAAGCACAATTGAGTCGAAAAAAAAGCAAGGGATGACCACATGGTTTAATAAAAGTGTGCCACGCACTCAGTGAGACAGATAAAGACACTACTTGGGCACAAGAGACAGACACAAGGAACAAGGAGGGACCATTGTTGCTTGACATTGTGTCATACGTTAGAGAGGCTTAGTGCAGGCGCAAGGCGCAATGATAATGGACAAGGATCTTTGATTATTTCTTGAGTGTGTGATATTCACTTTTAAAGGGACAAAGGGTCCTTGTTTTTCCGAAGTGCACTCAAAAGGTCCTTGTTTTCTTGAAGTACGTTTTGTTTTCCCGAAGTGTGATTTTGAAGGGAGAGAATGCCCTTGTTCTTATGAAGTACATTTTCAAAGGGATAGACTTCTTCTAGGCACATTTTTCTTCAAAGGTGGTTTATTTTTCACTAAAGATGTACTTTGCACCCAGTAAGGCTCACTAGAAGAGGGAATTTCTCAGTTCACAAAGGGAGGTGACAGAAAGTTAGGTCACTTAGCCTAAGAAGGTTCTCACTGCATAGTGAAGGGAGGAGGTCCTTGCATGGTGATTTTTTCTTTTGTTGAGGGCAATTTTTTTCTAGAAGTGAATTATGAAAGGCAAAGGTGATCTAAACTTAGTGCAATTAATCGGTGCAAGCCATAATGGTTACGTGATCGTGCCTTGAAAATCCTGCATGTGCAACCATAGGAGATGACCTTAGGAAAGACTCGATGCAGAAGTGTAAGAGGGGGGGATATCATAAATAAGTCTCATGAATAGGTATTTCTCCTCACCTAGTGAAGGATTGAAGCTTTCATTACTTGCACTAGGTAGTAGGACCAAGAAGAGCTCCAAAATGGCTAAGTGTGGGATCAGTGAAGTCAAAGAGGGAAAAGAAATCAAACAAGACCCAAACATGGATCACACACATGAAATCCCATAATACAAGCTAGTGGAATACATAAGACTCATGAACAATAGTCACACTTTGAAACAATAGCAGAGAAACACTTATTTCTAAGTGCTACAACTGAAGCGCCACATTGAAACACTTAGAATACAGGTTGCGACAAAGGTGTCGATTGTGACCAAAAAATGCACTAAGTTGTAGGAATGTACCTAATGTATATTCTCATGATATGTAGGACCATTTATGTAGAAGAGTGAACTAGAACTAACTCTAGTGATGTGCAAATGTGTGACACATGCAAGAGTGAAAACGGTTAGAAGCAACGCTTGCAAAAAGAAGAAAAAGTGAAAACGACACTTGAAAATGCTAACAAAATTGAAATTGAAACATGATAGAGCAAAGATAACATGAAAACGCCACTTTTTAAAGTGAAAGTAAGAAAAAGCAACAGTCACAGACATGAAAGAAACACTTATGAGAGAAAAGGTGTGCCACAAGCGACAATTGGGAAAACTCACCAAAAGCAAAGTATGAATGCAACCAAAGTGAGGGAGATTGTCAATGGAAAGTGTGCAGTGATTGTCAATATAGATTAAACATTGCACATAAAAAAATTTTAAGGAATGACCTATTCCTATTAGAACTTTCATGAAAGAAGTGTGCTTATGAACTCATCAAGGACTAAGCATGTGTAAGCAATTGACTTCGACAGTTAGAAACCAGAAATAAGACTTAAACAATTAGTATATGTCCATCGACTATGAAGTGACTATGGAACGACATATCACAAGATCCTTAGTAGGCTTCAAAATTCAGGTGTAGGTGAAATTTTGGAGGGTGTTTATTGCAACATCAACACTCGGCAACACACTAGAAGAACTCCAGCTTCTTAGTTTAGGTCTTATCTTTAAGTGCAAGGTCTCAGTATTTTAGGGAGTATTGATTCACCATGAATATTACCCTGTCTTTGAAACTTACCTCGGTTAAAGATATAGCCTCTTCTTTTCCTTTTTTAGCTTCAAACACATTAATATAGGACTAGTCATACCTCAATTTTTTTGATAGGGGAGAAGGATAATAAGTATATCGAGCTTTGAAAGCACATTCCTTGATGTTGCTATGCTGCCAATGATCTTGTTCAGTCCCTCGGCAGAGTTACCTCAAGGAAACACAAGCTTTGCTTTGCTGTAAACAGACCTAGACATTTCCTCGACAATTTTTCTTGCTTCACCTCTCTGTGCAGGATTATTTTCTCTTCTTCACCTCTTTATTTAGTTACTAATAGAATGTACAAAGAAACTTATTTGTTTTGACGATGGAAAAAGGATCCCGACTTATTGATTTGAAAGAGATGTTTGTTTCTTTTTTAAGGGATTTGAAAGATAATATGCTCATTTAAATTTTTTCTCCTTTCCCTTCCCCACTCGATTGAGTTGACAAGTCAAAATATAATTGAATACAAGGATGAGTCAAGAATGAAGATCTTAATAAATATACAGGCTTCGTAGTTCGACCAAAATATTTTTTTTTAGAACGAACCATATTTTCCATTCAGACATCATAGACGTTAAAGAAATACAAACCCAAATAGAAAAGAGGTAATATATTGATCCAAAGGGACATATTTCATGTCGGGTATTATTAAAAAAAAACACAAAAAGGAGACAATGACAAAACAACAAAATAAAACCAAAGGGACACAACAAATGGAGGTTGATCTGAAAGCAACATGAGAGAAAACAATAAGAAAATGAATAAGAGACTAAAGAGAGGAAATACATAATGAATGTGCAAGGGAAACTAGAATGCAACTAGACCTACTCCTAACCTAACTAGCTAGAAGGTCAGGGCTAAGTGTAATGAAATTTCTAGTGTAACCAGCGTAACTTCTCCCGACCTGCAATCACAAAGATACAAGCGATTAAAACTGATATAACACAATGTTCAACAAAAAAGATAAAAATTTGAATATCTTTCACAAGTGATAGAAGTTATTTGCTATAAGTAGAAATATGTGTGATGATGACTAACTTTAACCAACCTGCCATATCACCTTTTTTATTATAAAAACAATGAAACAAACCTAGAAAGCTTCTTTTCAATGCACCTGCATCTATATTGTATTGCTTAGAAAACAACAAGAAATATCAAAGCTTGTTATTGGCATAAGGGCTTCCTAGGTAAGATGCTTCCAACTGATTATAGATTTGATCATCAAATTCAAAACCATCCTCTTGAAAACCCTGAAATCCTTGATAAAATTAATTTTCAATCGAAGGGATGGAATGAGGATGAGAATATCATGGGAGGAATTTAATCTAATCACATTCAAAAGACTTGTCGAGATAGTGAGGGTCTGACATAACTAACAGCGAAGGTTGAAGTGCCTCAACTACTTTACAAGTACCTAAATAGTGGGATGATAAACCATAAATATCAATCGATGAAAAACATCTATCATTAGATACGTTAGTGGGAAAATGGCTAGTCGAATGACAGTTGTTAGGATTGGAATTATGATCAGATGGACTGATTAAAGAATAAGACTCTCGGTTAGTGGATAATAAAGATAGATCAGTTTGAACATCTTCACCAGTAATTTGAACAATATAATCATCTTCCTCATATGTTGAATCTGACAAGCTATTTCCCTATAAATGGTTACAATCTTTGGAAGAATTGAAAATGAATGCTAGTATAGCAAACACATGAAACCAGTTAAAGTGAGAAAGAGGAACTTGATTTTCCAAATAAGACAAGCCTTCATTAGCACTGAAGAGGGTATATTGTGCCATGAAGAAAATTATTAGCATTAGAAAATTCACAAGGAAAACTAGGAGTTGATTATTTTCAAAAGAATTTGATAGGTATGAATCCTTCAAATAATGATAATCTTTGAAATGATCAGCTTCATAGCTCTATGGATCCATGATGCAGGTGCATAGATGGACCACAAAGTTCGATGAAGACTAGACCAAAGCTTTCCAATGTGATGGGATGGTCACATGGTGATTCTGGGAGATATTTTAAATGTTTTTGCAGATATTTACACTAGGAAGAGAGTTTGTTTTTAGAATAAGTTGGAGGAAATATGTAATTTTACTTTCCTTATTTTGTGAGAAGGGGAAACGAATCTTCATTTGTGACTTTTGGTTATCGATGTTAGCTTTCTTTATAAGTCATGAGTGTTTGATAAGAAGAGTGTGCACTAGAGAAGAGGTGCAATAGTGGAGAGGAGAAGCTCCAGTGCTAGGAGAAGAGGTAGAGGATGAGAGTCCTAGGATGCACATTCCCACATTGTAAATTTGGCCATCCTAATGTTTGTTGAATTTGATTAATGAATAATATGTTTATGTGCCTTTGTTTTGGTAATTTCTTTGCCTGTTTATTATTAAGGAAGTATTTTATCTGCACTAGTTAAGAATATGAAATGTGCTGAGAAATGTATCATGGTTGTATGCCTTCATGTCAAATCTAGAGGTGTTGAGAAACGTCATGGTTGTATGCTATTATATCAAATCGATATGCTTTGGTTGAAGTGTAATTTGGTGTTGAATATAGTTACCCATGTGTATGGGTCAGATTTCTTGTGATGAAGTGTTGTTGCCAGCACTGTATGCTTGTGGATTGTGTTGAATCGTAGTTTGACTACTTTGTGAGGCTTATTTTGAAGGTATGTTCTTATCCCATAGAGTTGTATTAAGAATATTCATATTGAAGCCATAGATTTTTGTGATTTTTTGTAATTTTTCAAAACACGTGATGGAGTAGTGATTGTGTCCTAGTAGGAGATTGTGTATAAATTGAGTGTTGTTAGAGCAAAACAAAGTACCTATGTTAATAAATTTTTTATTGTTTTGATTGGTAAAGTGTTTGGTGATATTTCAAATTTTCCTTTGTGGGATTCTTGTAGTAAATTTCATAGAAGAATTGTGTGAATAGTGGTTGTGTGTTTCTATTGGTAGTAAATGTGTTGTTACAACAAGAAACTAGAGAACCCTATTTTGAATGTAGTCAAGACAATTTTAGATTTGTTTATGTCTGGTCAATTTGAGCGAGAGTGTAATTCAAAGGAATAAAGGTTTATGAATTCATCGCTTGTGTCAAGGACCCATCCAAACCCGTCTAGAAGTGATTAGGAACCAAACTGAGTTGTTTTGACTTCCTAGACTGCAAAAAGACAAATTTTTTGGTGTGCTACAAAAATATTTTGTAGCGCCTACAATAAATTGTTTTCGGGGCTATGTGTGAGCTATTGAAAGCCTGTTTTGGCTAGCATTTTGTGCCAACATTTTGTGCCACTGATAATTTAAATCCTATGGAGTGCAGTGAGGTGAAGAAAAGGATTGGAATGATGAGAGAAGGCTCTCTCATTTGACTTGCGAAGCCAAATTCATATTCCCTTTTGAATGCATATTTTAATTAATTTGATGAAATTCCTAAATGTGTTTAAAGTAGAGTTGTGGGTGTTTTTGTTGGAATATCCTGCGTTATGAGCACCTGGGGTAACCTGAACTATCCCCATAAAGCGGTATCATAGCTCAACTATGTTTTTAGAGAATGTCAAAGCCATAGAAACCTTTCAGCTTTTTAGCTCTTGGAGAAAGATATAGGAAGCTCTTGGAGGAAGCCGAGTTTACATCAAGTTGAGGAAAGTCTCTATTGAATTGAGATTTATTGAATGTAAGGTATTGTATAGACATAGTGGAGCGTGTCTACCTTGAAGTAGAACTGATTTCTCTTTGGTGATGTAGTCAAAATAGCAGATATTGGGATTTTAGTACAACTGGAAGTGAAATGAAGTGATAGTGGAGATGCTTGCATGTTTGAAGAAAGCTTGACAGTGAAAAAAAAAAGGTTGAAGAGAAAATAAGAAACTTACAGCAATAAGTGAGGTGATTGCAGGGTAATGAAGAGTTGATATGCTCTTGAAAAATAACAAGTGTCTTGGTTGGAGAGGAATTGGTTCAGCAAGTAGTGGAAGATGAGATCTTGTGATATATCTTATAAACATTAAGTGTGATGTTTATGCTAACTTGGTCATTAAAAGAATTGTGTTTTTAGGACTGAATTGGTTGTAGTTATCATAGAAAGTGATCTATTTCAAAGGACATGGAGCATGAAGGGCTCTTAAATGGAACAAAAAAATGGTGATAGAACCCAACAACAAAACTAAGAAGAGTGAGTGGTTGAAGATACAACAACCAACAACATTGAAAGTTGAGGAGCAAGAGTGCTTAAGAAAAGGTTCTATTGCAGATAACCTAGAGAAGAGAAGATACCAGTAGGATGACTTAGTATGGGTGACAAGTAGAAGACTTGTTACAGAAGGTCTTGTTGTAACTCACTACTAGACAAGGAGAATTTAGCAAGATGAAGAGATGAAGATGACTATTATTGGTCATAGGAGGGGTTAAGAGGACAGTCACAAAAAAAAAAGTGCCCAAGCAATGAGTGATGAAGGAACAATTTCTATAAGAAAATCAATATGACCAAAGTTACGAACAGGAAGAATGGTGTTGAACAGGAAGGTCTACAACAACAAAGGGATGATAGTGGTAAGAATATTTTTGTAGCAGAAATTGTGTGTTCAAGTGAAGAATGAACAAGGAGGTAATGGTCTTTTTTTTTCAGCTAATTGTGGATTGATTTTTTATTACAAGTAGCAGTGATGAATTTTTGAAGTTGAGGATGATGGAAAGGAACCTTATGGTAGAAAGTGAGGAACAACAACAAAGTTCTCAGAGGAAGAAGGTGAATAATTTCATGTAGAATCCAGAAGAGCGGAGAGTGCTCAGATGAAGATTACAGAAGGAGTCAATATAAATACCAGGAGAAGACTAGGCTTGGAAGAGATTAGTATGGTATTTACAAATTGGTTGATGGATTAAGTTTGTTCCAGTGGCTTCTGTATAGTTTACAGTGAGCAAGGAGAAGCTCACGGAAGAAGGATATTTTTGACTACTAAAAGTCATGGTAAATATTCGGAGAGAAGCCATAGTAGATCAAGTCATGACAAACTTGATTGAGAAGTAGCTGAAATCAAATTATAGTTAGAGATGATGAGAGGACTGCTAAAAAAAGATGAGGAAGACTAGGGTTATAAATGAAGTCTCCAGAAGAAAGTAAAATGGGAATTTGTTGTAGGTGAAACTGAGATAGAGATAAGTGCTCAATTGGAGGAAAGCTAAAAGGAGTTGAGTTACAGCTATGGAAGAACATCCTAAGGGTGATGAACACATGTGATGAAGCAAATCAAGATTTGATGAGTAGCTTGAAGATAGAAAATTTTCTCCAAGGACTAAATTAGAAGATGAAATTAACAAAAGGAAAGAAGGTAGGTATAGTTGGTTGTATTAAGAGAGAACCTATGATTTTGAGGAAATTTTTGGTAAGCTTGAACAGTTCGGCAACAAGTAAAATTTCAGAGTACGTAGTGGAAGCAATAGAAGAAGGTACAAGTTGATAAAGGATTTGGTAAGTGATTTTTTTCAGTATGCAGGTGATAGTGGAGGAAGGTGAGGAGATTTGCACCATCCTAGAGTAAGGAGTGCTCACAGGGTTCTAAAGAAGAGAACCAAGAAAATGCCAAAAGCCCAATCTTGGGAGAAATTTTGGTGAGGTATCATGTAGCAAGGTGGATACTTGTTACTACATAGGCATGTTCCAACTCATGAGTTGAAATTGTTTGAGAAGACCAAATTCATATGACCAAGAGGTCATATATTTTTGTACCTTGGGATTCTGATGCAGGTGCATAGATGGAGCACAAAGTTCAATGACGACTGGATCAGAGCTTGCCAATGTGATGGGATGGTCACATGGTGATGTTAGGGGAGATTTCAAATGTTTTTTGTAGATATTTACATTAGGAAGAGAGTTTGTTTTTATAATAAGTTGGCGAAAATATTTCCTAATGTAAATGTAATTTTAGTTTCTTTATTTTATGAGAAGGGGAAACAAATCATCACTTGTGACTCTTTGTTACCCATGTTAGGTTTCTTTATAAGACATGAGTGTTTGAGAAGAAGAGTGTGTAGCAGTGAGAGGACAAGCTCCAGCACTAGGAGAAGAGGCCTAGGATGAGAGGCCTAGGTTGCACATGCCCACATTGTAAATTTGTCTAGCATAATGTATGCTAAATTTGATTAATGAATAATATGTTTATGTGCCTCTATGTTGGTAATTTCTCTTTATGTCTAATATTAAGGGAGTATTTTGTCTGCATGATCTAGGTGGATGTTGGTGGCCACCCACCTATCCCATTTGGACCCCCCACAACTATCTCTTTCAGTTTTTCAGCTTCCTTAATTGTAGCACAATTTACTATTTTTAGCAGTTTTTCGGGTCCTGAAAATCCGAAGTCATTTTGAGGTCCTATACAACGTTTTTTGGGAAATCTAGGAGCAAAATGGGTCCACGGACTGATGTTGCTCTACCCAAAGTTGTAGTGCTCGGATAAATCTTTCTAACGAGCTATTGTACGTGTCAAACGAAGATCGGATGCCAAAGTTACGACCCCGGGAAGCTGATGTAACATCTTACCCAAAACGGGGCCCACAATTTGGCGTTTCATCTTCTAGGGTTAGGATTTGGGATTTTAAGGGTTTTCCATTGTTTTTCAACAATATATAGGCCTTCGAGCCTCATTGTAACACAGTTCAGAGGCATGTAGCCACCACATCTCTTCTCAGAGATGAGCTACCATCGCCCTAGCTAGTTTATTTCCATTGTTGTTTGTAAGCATATTTCAGTATTTTACATTAATGAAATGAAGTATTATTTCCACTCCATCTCTATGTTTATGGTTATCTCTGTAGTTTTTTGCGTTCTTGTTTAAATCCGGATCACTGAACTAGTTAAGAATCTGAAATGCGCTGAGAAATGTATCTTGTTAGTATGCCTTCCTGGCGAATCAGGAGGTGTTGAGAAATGTCATGATTGTATGATTTTATGATTTTATATCAAATATATATGCTTTGGTTGTAGTATAATTTGGGGTTGAATAGAGTTATATGTGTGTATGGGTCAGAGTCTATGTGATCAAATGTTGTTGCCAACATTGTATTCTTGTGGATTGTGTTGAATCATAGTTTGATTCCTATGTGTGGCTTATCTTTGAAGGTTTGTTCTTCTTCGATATATTTGTATTAATAATCTACATATTAAAGCCATAGATCATTGTGATTTATTGGAATATTTCAAAAATCGTGATGGAGTAGTCGTTGTGTAACGCGTT
Organism: Pinus taeda; assembly: GCA_000404065.3. Classification (NCBI taxonomy): domain Eukaryota; kingdom Viridiplantae; phylum Streptophyta; class Pinopsida; order Pinales; family Pinaceae; genus Pinus; species Pinus taeda. The sequence goes on from APFE030202340.1 coordinate 49,161, forward strand.
TTGGTAGGCGATTATGTGTAAACTGAGTGTTGTTAGAGAAAAACAGAGTACCTTCGTTAATACCTCTTTTACTGTTTCAATTGGTGAAGTGTATAATAAGATTTCCCATTTTCCTTTGTGGGATTATTGTAGTAAAGTTTGTAGAATAATTGTGTGAATAGTGATTTTTTGTTTTTGTTGGTAATCAATGTGTTGTTACAACAAGAAACTAGAGAAACTTGTTTTAAATACATTCAAGACCGTTTCATATTTGTTTTTGTCTAGTTCGTTTGAGCGAGAGTGTAGTTCAGAGGAAGAAAGATGTATGAATGTGTCCCTTGTGTCAAGGACCCATCCAAACTCATATAGAAGTGATTAAGAACCAAACCGATTCATTTTAGCTTCCTAGAATGTGGAAAGACAAAGTTTCTGGGTGCTAAGAAAATATTTCGCAGTGCCTACAGGATTTTGATCATGCTGGAAAAACATTTTACAATGCCTACAACAAATAATTTTCGAGATTGAGTGTAAATTGTTGAAAACTTGTTTTTGCCATCATGTTGTGCCATTGATAAGATGAAGTATATGGAGTGGAACGAGGTGAAGAAAGGATTGAAATGATGAGAGAAGGCTTTCTCATGGGACTTGTGAAGCTGAATTCATATTCCTTTGACTGCATATTTCAGTTAATTTGTTGAAATTCCTTAATGTCTTTAAAGTAGAGTTGTGGGTGTTTGTGTGGGGTAATCCAGCCTGTCCTCATCAATCCATAAAAGGTATACACTCTGAACCTGATCTTGACATAAGATATTTTCATGAAGATGAACTAACTAAAATAAAGTCTTTAATCTAATCAGAAACCAAATCTTGAAAGCTAATACAACTATATCCAAAATATTGAAAATATTTCAAGAAAGAGCTTGCATCCAGTGAAACCATGCAAAGAAAATGATTTTGCAAGAAAATCTAGATCTGACTTAGTTTGGGGACCTTACCGGAGTTGTGAAAATCTAACATAACCATCAACAAAATTTGAAGTGCCCCGAATTCCTGATAAACCCCGAACTTTCTAGGATCATAATATTGCATTTTGGAGATTGAAACAGATCATGCACAGTGTGTTGAGTGACTAATACCAGTAACTTCAATAAGATCATTAATATCCATATGCAATCCATCTACATCATTCATTTGATCATATTTAAAAATCTCAACAAAATAATTACCCAAGTCATAAGATTCCCCTAATTGAATATCTAAGGATGGATAGATTGGATCAATATTATGAGTAACTTGAACAAAAGAATTTTCTTCATGCAAGATTGGAAATGATAAGGAATGGAATGGATACTTGATTATTTGATTGCTTCATTTTTCATCAAGGATAACCTCACTACCTTGTGTCAATTCAAAATCCAACACATTAGATGATGAACTTGAGGATCGTGGAGTATTTTCCTCACCAGTTAATGCATTACAAATAGTAGGGAACAAGGGATAGTGAGTTGAAGAGTAAGTTTCCATACAAAAATCTTCATTGGCCGAATGAGATTCTAGATCATTCAAATTAAAATCTTTTTGAGAAGACAAAATATCAGTAGATTCACTTGGGCATTCACCATCATGTACATCAATGGAGTCATCATTATCAAAATGTTGGTTACCCAAGACTTTGGATTATTTAGAAAAATTAATTTCATTTTATTGACTACTAAGATTAATAGATTCGCAATCAGCCAACAATGAAGAAATGTTATCTTGACATGGAGGAATTTGAAAAGGGGAAGAAAGATTGAAACAATTTGCGCCTTTATGCTCTTCTACCTATGAAAGCTGACTACCTTGCACCTGATCATTGTTTAGATTAGCAAATTGAGAATCATAAGAGTTTGAAAAAGACTGATCAAGCATATCAAGGGGCAAGATTCTATGAGAATGAAGTGATAGAGGAGGACAAACATCCAAATCAGATTCAAGGCTGAAATTATGAGTGTTAATACCATCTTGAGGAATGAAAGGATTAGTCTTTACCTGAGGCTTCATAAGACTTCTAGGGTTTCCTACGTTGGATCTGGCTCATGATAATTGGAAGAATATTGAAGAGACGGATCAGCCATTATATTTTCAAATTTCTCAACTTCAACTTCATCATATGTAGGCACCCAAATTCTTATTGAGAAAGGAGGAGGGAAAGGAATGAAAGGAATAGTAGGATCCTCCTATGAAATTAGAGGTGTCTCCTGATTTAGAAAACTTGGGAGAGAAGAATCATCAAGGGGGTGAGATTCACCATGTAAACAGATGTGAGTCAAATACTCAAACTTTTATTTAAAGAAATCCCAATTTGTATCTTCTTTAGGAAATTCATAACATAAGTGAAGGAGCCTATTATAAAAATCCTCAATTGATGCATTAGGCTTCATTTTTAGTTGATTAATTCTCTTAAAAATATCTTGGTAATCATACCTATCAAAACCTCGATGAATCTCCTTAAGGAATTGATCAAATGAATGAATCGAAGCGGTTGGTAAGGTATGACACCATTAGTTAACTTGACATTCAAGTGTGAGGGTGAATAGTACACATACAACATCTTCATCATTGATTTCATGAGATTTACAAAAACCAAGAACCTTAGATATATGTTTGGCTTTGAGTGTACTACCCTCGCCATCAAACCTGAATTGAGACATGTCATAAAATTTCTCCTTGAAGATGAAACTTTTACCAGGGGATAGGTTAGAAAAAAAACTTCGGGATTATGCTTTGGGGATGATCCATTTAATAAAAGAGATTCAAATAGACACAACAGGCACAACTTGTCATTTGGCCCTCCTTCTAGCTCTAGAATGTTGACGTAGCTAGAAATCCACCAACATCTATGGGGTCTCCTCGATGTGAAGTCCTAATTAGACCTCACAATATTTGGAGTAGGAGCCCCATCCAGAGTATCATCTTGTCCACCATAAATTAAGTTTTTCCTTGGTTTTAAAGGATAACATAAGATATTATACACATAATCTTTGAATAAACAAGAAATTTGACATTGAAAAACACCAACTGCAATGTGTAAAAGGAGGCCTTCATGAGGGGAGATAAGATTGAATCTCTAGAAGGAAAGTAATTGTACTATCCTAAGAGAAACACATGAGAGCAAGAAAATATTTTTTGATTAAACTACAAATTAGTTCACAATATATCAATGATTCATGAAAGAAAATACAACACACATTCAACAAGATAAGCACCAAAGCCAATGAAATAGTTCAATTTATTTAATACATAAGAATGTCAACATATACTGCAAATGTCCAAATAATAGTCTTAAAACATTCATGATACATGCATGAAAGTGTGTTGGCTCAATGAGCTTTAGTTATTAGGTGAAAGATCCAAGTACACAATTACAATGGTGAGCCACTAGCTCTAGTAGTGTAACATTGAGTCACTTCTTGCTTCTCCAAAGCATAGCCTTCTCTTCTATGCCAAGTTTAAGAAGCCAAAGCTAGCTCTCCAAGGCCTAAGTATCCAAAATCCCTTTGCTTGGGTTATGAAGTTACTTTTATGACAAGAGGAATGAACTTTCATATCCCCATGACTCTTGAACTACCCTCATGACTCTTAGACTTCCAATGTGACCTTTGAACTTCTATCATACTTTTGGACTTTTCTTTATGACTCTTGAACTTTTATTTGACTCATTTGTCCACATGTGACTTTTCATATTCCACATATGACTCTTGGACTTCCACACATTACATTTTTTTCCTTTTCCTTTTGATAATTACATCATTACATCCACAAATTATGTGGCATAACACATGGACACATTTGACATTGTGATGACACTTGTAAAAGTTATGACTTGGCAATGATGACTAGGAATCTCCATGATGATGAAGAAATACCAAGTTGATTTCTTGTTGCTTTGTCTTCAATCTTTATGAAAGATATGCTTTTTTCTTAATCTTCACCCTCCAAAGGGTCTTGGATCAATATTGGAATCTATTGAGTCATCATGCAATGTCTTCATTCTGCCTTGGTCCAAGATCTCTTCATGTATTCATGATGGTTCTTCTTTGTGCTTCTTCTCTACAAATGCTTCTTTGCTCTTTCTCCTTACTATCTTCCTTGAGCATCACCTTTATTTGTTGAGGAGGTGCACCTTCCAATGGAAACCGTTCATTACAAGGAAAAATAATTCTTGAAATCATCTATCCTATCCTTACTATGCTCAAGGAGGAAGTTTCTTGTGATAGGCCTATGTGAGGACTGAAAGAGGGAGGCTTGGTGAGGAAGGTGCAACTGAGCTGAAAAGTGGCTTAAGGAAGCACCATTGTTCATTGTTACTATGCCATGCACTATGAAGAAGGGGCTCTCCATGATCCAATGTAGTGGGAAACCGCAAGGAACAAGGTTGATGAGCTTGTTGATTAATATTGCACCATGCGCTAGACTCAAAGGAGTAGGAGATAGTGAAAGTGAAGTTGTGCCAAATAGTGAGCAAGGGATGACCCAATTTTTTATTAAATGTGCACCATGAACTTAGTGAGAGAGATAAATATACTGCTTGGTCACAAGGCAAAAGCACAAGGGACAAGGAGAGACAATTGTCACTTGATAGTGCACCATGTGCCAAAGATGATCAGGGAGGGCGCAAGGTGCAATGACAGTGGACAAGGATGCCCGATTTTTGCTTGAGAGTTTGATATGTACTTTTGAAGGGACAGAGGGTCCTTGTTTTTCTGAAGTGTGCTCAAAAGGTCCTTATTTTCTCAATGTGGGATCAAAGGGTCCTTGTTCTTCCGAAGTGTGCTTTGTTTTCTGGAAGTGCGCTTTTGAAGGGAGAGAAGGTACGTGTTCTTACGAAGTGTGCTTTTAAAGGCATATAATTTTTTTGGGTGCATTTTCTTCAATAGTGGTTGCTTTTTACTAAATATGCACTCTGCACCCAAGAAGGCTCACTAGAAAAAGGAATTGTGCAGTTCACAGAGGGAGGCAATAGAAAGTTAGGTCACTTAGACTAGGAAAGGTTATCACTACATAGTGAAGGGACGAAGGCCTTGTATGGTGCATTTTTCTTTGTAACAGAGCCATTGTTTTCCAAAAGTGTGCTATTCAAGGAAGAGGTGATCTAAACTTAGTGCAGTGAGTAAGTGAAAGCCAAAAGGGTTAGGTTACCATGCCTTAAAAGTCCTGCATGTGCAACCGTAGGAGATGACCTTCGAAAATATTCAGTGCACAAGTGTAAGAGAGATAGATCTCATCAATAAGGCTCATGAATAGGTAGTTCTCATAACTTGGTGAAGGATTGAATCTTTCATAACTTTCATTGGGCAGTAGGATCAAGAAGAGCTCCAAAATGGCTAAGTGTGGGATCAATATAGTAAGAGAGGGAAAATCATCTGAAAAAGATTAAAACATGGATAAAACACATAAAATCCATTAATACAAACCAGGGAAGTACGTAGGACTCATGAACAAAATTCACACCTTGAAATGACAATAGAGTGACACTTATTTCTAAATGCAACAATTGAAGCACCACATTGCGACGCTTAGAATACAAGTTGCGACAGAGGTCTCAACTTTGACCAGAAAGTTCGTTGAGCTATAGGAATGTATCTAGCGTATATTCTCATGATATGTAGGACCATATATGTAGAATATTACACTAGAACTAAATCTAGCGATGTGAAAAGGCGCAACACATGCAAGAGTGAAAACAGTTAGAAGTGATGCTTGCGACAACAAGAAATCGTGAAAACGACACTTGTAAATGCTAACAAAATAGAAAGTGACATGTGTCAAAGTGAAGATAAGATGAAAAAACCACTTGTTAAAGTGAAAGAAAGCAAAAACAACATTGCAGGAACATGAAAGTAATACTTATGAGAGAAAGGATGCACCAAAAGCGACAATTGGGAAAACTCACCAAAATAGAAGTGCAAATGCAACAAAAGTGAGGGAGACTATCAATGGAAAGAGTGTGTATGTTTTAACCCTGTACAGAAATTACCTACATATGAATTCTAAAAACAAAAAATAAACAATGGTGAGAGCATAAAACATAAAACAGATGTACACAGATATTTTCCCCTAGATCCCAAAACTGGGATTACCAGATTGATTTTTCATTATGTTCCTTTTAATGTTACAATACATATATATACATCCCGAAGCATCCATAAACCCAAATACATTAACCCTAGATTAGAACATAACCATAGTTCCCTTGACCAGATCTACAAAATACCCTGGACAGAAAACCATCATCCCCAAAACCATGTGCGAAATCCATGCACAAAACCATAGGTAGGTCTGCCCACCTAAAATCGGGTCCAAAAAAAAATTCCCAGGGCACTGCCCCGAAACTGTACAGAGGGGCTATGGCCTATTTCCCCCTTCATACCCTCGGTAGCGCCCGACACAATGTAAAAAGGAGGTTGCCACCCCCCTGTAACCCCCCCCCCCCCCGCGCGCATTGGCTAGTCGTGGAAAGAATATAACACAACCCAACAGTGTGCATTGACTGTCGACATAGACTGAACATTTCATAGGCACTGTCTTGATGGACTATGTTATGCATATTGAAGCTTGTATGAAATAAGTGTTCTTATGAATTCATCAAGGACTGAGCATATGTAAGCAAATGAATCGACAAGTAGAAACTAGGAAGAATACTTAAATTCTTAGCACACTTCTATCGACTATGAAGTGAATATGGAACAACAAATCATAAGATCCTTAGTAGGCTCCAAAATTCAAGTGTAGGTGAAATTTTGGAGGGTGTTTATAGCGGCATCAACAACAAGATAAAATTTTCCACTTGTATACTACATATCAATGGTACTTAAGCTTGGCCCCAAAAGAGAGATAGAGAAATAAAATTTGGAACACGTGGTTGGAAAATGTTTCATGTGTTCCAGAAGTCTTTGACTTCAAGTAAATAATGCACTAGTGTGCAAGACAATTTGATTGAAAGACCATAACTATTTGGTTCAATTCATAAAAGAATCTAGTACTTCTCACTCCCAAGGCCTTTAGAAGAATATTTAAGTTGCTTGAGCCAAATAGGAAGCTCAAGCTTGTTGAATTCGACTCTTTCCTACACTTGTGAAGTGACAGGATGATTATTTTGCAAGCATTTACATTTCCTTCTGCACCCATCCTATCTAATCTTATTATTTTATTTATCTCCATTTTTTCTGAGTCATATAGACATTTTTCTTAGTTGTTTGCTCAAGTTATGGGGCGTGCATCAATTGCAAAAGTTCCCAAATCAATATTATATATTTTGTATTTTTATTTCAAAAGAGATACTCTTTTTTATTGGGGGGAAGTAATCTCCAACAAGATTTCATGTTAATTGGTGAATTTCCCTAAGACCGATAAATTATATATGAAGACATACCTGGTAATGGTGATAGTTTCATGTAATATATTATGTTGGCTAACTTGTACAAACAATATGAACCAAGATACAAAACCAACTTAATTATTGTATCATATTTTGTGGAAGCACAAGGCCCCATTCCATTTTTATTAGGTTCAAGATCATTTTGTTCGTGAATTTAATCATATGTTGATAGGAAAGGGCCCGAGAATATTTTTGATGAAGCAATATAGTTTCTAATAGGAAAAGGGGGATATGAGAAGTGAGAGGACAACACCTTTGTTAGAATATATGGATTTCAAGGAAAACCCTTATTGCTCCCAAAGGCCATCCTTGATAGATACTTTGTTGTCGAAGTACGTATATAGTACCACCCATGATTAATTTTATTTGAGATGGAAAGTAAAAAGAAAAATAATTACATTTCCATTTATAGTAGGAGAAAATAATGTGAGAAATTTTTCCCATTTCACAAAATTGGTTTTGTTATTAAAACCTTTTGATTTGATTGAATCCAAAACTATCTGAGGGTTCAACCTTGGTGGTATATTTTCTAGTCATTTGGAATCTTTGAGGTATGCCAATTTGTTTATAAGGATTTCAGAAGAATGTAGAGAGAACCAATATCCAGAATACCTACCCTAACCTACCATGTTACTACTTAAGCAAGCACTAACATTGAAGGAAAAACAAAGCAAAGAAGGAAAAGGCTCGCTAGTTCTCATCCTATTCAACCATCTCAAAGAGGTTGAAGCTCCTCCTCTACACAAAATAAAAAGGAAACAATTGTGATAAGAGGAGATTGTGACAACCAACATTTTGGTGATGGTGATGTGGAGGAGCCACCCCCTCATATTTATCTTGAGAAGTTGCATGTAGTCTCATCATCTAAAAGAAAAAGCTCAAGTAAGAAAGGGTTGAAAAATGCAGAAGGACCCATGGATATGGAAGCAGATAGCATTGTAGTCCCAGAATGGTTGCAGCCCTAAAGCTTGTTGAAGGGTTGGTCATTGAGGATCCTACCTCATTTGAATAGTGTTGGCAGGCCAACCCACTCCCTTCACTTTTGTCAAAAATTAAGGGCCCCTCCTAAAATGCTAATATTGTTCTTGTTTTTTCTTTCTATTGGCTTAATTCCTGCATTCATTCTTTTACTTGTCATTTTGAGTTTTATAGCATGATGGTTTACTAAAAAATTGAGTTCCTCCATTCATTGAAACATAAGGATTGTCATTGTGAATTGTTATGATTGGTATTGATTACTATTTGCTCCTAACTACAAAGGTTTTGTTAGTTTAAAGGACCATTACAAAATCATAAATTTTGTAGTAGCCCTAAACTCAATTTATAATGTTAATGGGGCAATTTTATATACTATCATAATCATTTCCTATGTTGATCCTTTGTTAATGATCTATATGATTTCAAATGTTTTATTTGGTCAATGGTCCTAATCTAAAGTATACAATCTATGATTGGTGATGTGGTGTGTTTTAATTGATATAATTTAATTATATCATATCCCTTTTAAATACACACCAATTAATGATTTACCGATCTCAATTTTAATATACGATTCTCATGAATTATTTCATATATTTTCATTTATGGTTAGTATTGGGATTTGACCGCACTGTCATGTTACATGCCTAGTCATATAATGACCTAGAGGCTTATTTCTTAAGTGTTAATCTATGGTAGAAATAATTGTTATATGATTCATCTATAACTCAACAATCATATTCCAAGATCATCCTTGCTTTGACCTGAGTCTGTACCCGATGCCTATTGATTTGATCTCGGGGGTTTTCTCAAGAGGGTTCCATTAAACCTTACCATTTCAACCTTTCTCATTTTTGGCCTGAGGTTTCTGTAACCTGTATGTTCTAACCCCGTACAGAAATTACCTGCATATGAATTCTAAAACATAGAAAATAAACAATGTGAGAGCATAACACATAAAACACATATACACATAGATTTTCCCACACATATACCATAGGTGGGTCCGACCAACCTAACATAGGTTCCAAAACCAAAATTTCTGGGGCGCTGCCCGGAAAATCTATGTGTATATGTGTTTTAACCCCGTACAGAAATTACCTGCATATGAATTCTAAATCACAGGAAAAATAAAAATGCGAGAGCATAACACATAAAACAC
>APFE030202347.1:3301-42050 GCA_000404065.3 Pinus taeda
TGTTTTTTTTTGGTCAAGTAAGAGTGGATCCTTCAATTAACCGAACATAGATTACATATGGTACATGTCTTTACAAGTGTAAAGACCAACAAAAGACAGACCAGTATAAGATCAAACATACAACCGAGACATCCGAACCCTTAACCTTACAATCATACCCACCAAAGCCCCCTGGGAAAAACCTAAAAGAACAAACTGCCAAACTCTCCACAATTCATCTCCTTCAAATCTTACCGCTCAATCTCCCCAAAACTTAACCCTCAAACCCAACCGTCGATCAAACTTTCCATCGGATGGTTGAAAATTTCTCCAATCTACCGAGATCCACTGTCTATCTTTCCTTCAATCGGACAGTAGATAATCACTCCAATCAACCGAGTTGCGCATGATCCTGCATCGTTGATCGAAACCCATTTGATCTGATGGTCCACAAGTCATCCCTGCAGAAACTTACACGGTATTTACCCGCTTTAACGGACCCAATATAGATTAAAACCATGGTCTAAAAAGATATCGGGTCCGCTCAACCCCTTAACTTCCGATCAATTTGAAGCCTGATATCCATTCGATATTGAATGTCAATAGAGTCTATGGTCTACGACCCATCAATAAGCATGTTGTTTATCCCATCCTCCACTCCCTCCAAGCACGTTGTTTATGCTATGGCATAAGCATTGACTGTGGGATCTACGGTTAAGATTCGCTTCGCACTTCAACCAGGCACCAGGACTTCTGCTCTTTCCCACTCTCGCTAGTCTTCCTCCTGCTCATTATTCATGATCTAGAAGTACTCTATATCTTTGGCCACCTGTCTATGATAATCTTCCCTCAGTTTACCAGAGGGTATAGACTCCCAGTCATACCAGATATAACTCTCCTTGCATATCACGCCTTCATTCGCCAAACGATCAGTTAACATATTGGCTTTTCTTCACACATGAACAAAATTGATTGTTCTCAGGGTTCGCAAGTGGGAGTGAATGCGCTAAAAAACCTGCGAGAGCCTCCAATTTTTCAACAATTTTCTAGGTGTCATTCCATTGCACATTTTCGTGGCCGCACCAATTCTGAGTTAGCTTCAATGATGGCGATGTGTAAATTTAGCTCAATCAGGATTTCCAGGCACTATTCTAAGGCCATGAGCTCCACTATGTTATTAGTGGCAGTCCCCAAATGGCTGTGGAGGATATCCTTTATGCTCCCATGCACATCTCTTATGACACCTCCAAATCCAGCCATCCCTGGGTTGCCCTTAGAGGCCCCATCTATATTTATTTTCAAAAAAACATGAGGAGGAGGCTGCCAGATATCCTTACCAGCAGTTGTTTTGCTCACACCCTTAATAGCACCAAGGAGAACCAGAGTATGGAGACCCAACTGCCTTAGAATGCGAGCCTCCTGGGCCGAATGGGGGTCCTCAGAGATTTTCCACATAAGGGCTCCTACTGTATCTTTGATCTGTCGTAGAATTTGGCCAATGATATTCTGGGTCGACCCGGTTTTGTTCTTGAAAATCATGCCATTGCGTTCTTTCCATACATCCCAGATAATAAAGCTTGGAACCAGAGTCCAAGCCTTGTTAATGAATTCGTTACCTGAGAATTTTTGCCTCCAATTCTTCAATGTGTTGGTGATGCTGAGTCTGTCTCTGTTAGTTTGCCTAAAGACTGAGGCCGCCCAATCCCACAAGGTAGAGGTGAAGGGCCAGTGGTTTAGTAAATGCTCCATCGTTTCTTCCTATAATCCACATAGATGGCATTTGGATGGGCCAACAAATCCCCTTTTCAGAAGATTCTCCCAAGTGAGAATCTTCTTTTGGTGAACTAACCACATAAATAACTTGACTTTCATCCATTGTGGGTTCCTCCAAAGGTTATTCCAAACCTGGTCAGGGTTTGGATAATCAAAACCTAGGGCCATGCGTTTAGCTTCTTTGAGGTGAAAGGTGCCTTCAGTGTTTCAGCCCCATCTCAGTTGGTCAGACGAGGAAGACACTAAAATCTTCCTCTTCTCCCAATCTAGAGCCAGGGTATCCGCCTGTGCTTTCAAAGGACTCTCTTCACTGTAACCAAGATTCTTCCACATTTTCCATTTGCCATTGTCCCTTACCTGATCCCAGAAGTCACTTACCATGAGCAGACCTTTGTTATAAGTGTCATTTTTTAGAGCTGTTAGTTCTTCTCTAAACAAATTTGGTTCCTGCTACCAGTTATCCTCCCAAAACCGTGCAAGGTTCCCTACTCTGATCTCCTAGAAACTATGTTGCTGGACAATGCCTCTATTCTCCCAAGCAAGGTCCCAAATGTGGGAGCCCTTGATGAGCCCTAACATTCTGATATGATCCCTCTCCTGCCAATTCTTTGCATATTTCTGTTTCCAAAGCTTTGCCCAAGGGGTTGCCGATTCCTTTAGCCACCTCCACCAAAGTTTTGCTCCTGAAACTCTACTGAGGATTTCAAGGTCATGAAGACCCAAACCTCCATGGGCCTTAGGTTTGCAGAGCTTGTCCCAAGCTACCAACGCCCACTTATTTTTCTCTTCCCCTTTGCCCCAAAGAAAATCTCGTTGAATACTCCTGATTTGTTGTATAACACCTTTGGGAGCAGGGAGAGCTGAAAACATGAAAATGGGTATAGTTGTAGAACAGCCTTTGTAAGAACAAGACGCCCTGCCAAGTTCAAAGACCTACAGGTCCATTTCCTGACTTTATCCTGCACTTTATTGGTGACTGGTTCCCACACTCCCTTACTCAGAGGTTTGTCAATAAGAGGCATTCCAAGGTACTTGGAAGGTAACTGAGCCCTTTGAAACCCTAGAATTCTGGTGAGGTTCCTCTGAATAGCAATGTCAGTATTGAAAAAAAAAAACCTTTGATTTGTCAAGGCTTACCTCTGTACCAGCCGCCAAAGCAAAGTCGTTCAGGATTTGTTTGAAAGCTTTGGCTTCTTTAACCGTAGGAATGCCCTGCAGCATTGTATCATCCACAAATTGTTGATGAGTAGAGGCATCCCCATCCGGGGTAAGTTTCAGACCCTGGATTCTTCCTTCACCATTTTCCATTTTGATCGCTCTACCTAGTCCTTCCATCATGAGAACAAAGAGGAAGGGGGAGAGCAGATCCCCTTGTCTGAGACCCCTAGAAGGTATAAAGGTTCTAGAGGGAGATCCATTAAGCAGAATTGAGAAACTAACCAAGAATACAGGGGCCATAACCCATCTTATCCAGTTGTGGTCAAATCCATAAGCTCTTAGCACTTCCTTGATGTACGCCCAACTTAGCTTATCATAAGCTTTCGCTAGGTCTAGTTGCATTATCAAACCAACTTGCTTCTTGCTCTTAAGAGAGTGTACCACCTCATGTGCTTGTATGATGTTGTTGAGAATCTATCTTCCTTCCACAAAACCAATTTGCTCCTCTGAAATGAGAGCAGGAAGAAGAGGCTTTAGTCTGTTAGCGATCACTTTGGAGATAATTTTGTACACCACATTACATAAGGCTATGGGTCTGAGTCTGTCCGATGTCATAGCTTTTTCCTGCTTTGGAATCAAAGTTATGAAAGAGACATTAAGAGCTTTCAAAATAGTTTTGGATCTTCTAGAGTCTTCCACAACCTCAAGGATATCTTGTTTAACTGTTTTCCAACAAGCTTTGAAGAAATCCACATTGAAACCATGAAGGCCAGGAGCTTTCCCATTTTGCATCTCATTGATAACCTCACTAACCTCCTCTTCAGACACTGGCCTGTTAAGATTGTGGTTGTCTTCCTTGGTTACAAGCTTAGGAATGAACTTTTTGAATTTGTTAATGAACCGAGATCTGTCAACGAGAGGCTCCTCTGCTATGCTAAGGAAGTGATGAACTAGGACAGATTATATTTCTATGTGTGAGACAAGCTCTTTCCCTTGAGAATCTTTGAGTTTGGAAATTCTGTTATGAGATCTGTGATCCAAAGTTGATCTATGAAAGAACTTTGTATTTCTTTCTCCTTCTCTAATCCATTGCACCCTCAATTTCTGTCTCCATAAAATCTCCTCTTGCAAGCACCGATCTTCCCATTCGTTCTGCAGAGAGTCAGCCTAAATTTTCCTTTCCTCGGTAAAACCCTCTAAGATGTTGATCTGATTAATCTCCTGGATTTTCTTCTCAACTTCTTTTTTGGCTTTAAAAATATTGCCAAACTCTTGCTTATTCCATTCTTTAAGCCTAGATTTGATGTGCTTGAGTCTTTGCTGCAGTATGAACATTTTAGTGCCTTGAACGGGCCTATCTTCCTTCCACCATTTGTCAATATTGCTAGTGAAGTCATGGTGAGAGAGCCAAATATTTTCAGACCTAAAGGGTTTGTTCCTTGGTGTACCCATAAAAGTAGCTTCCACCTGGACAAGCCAGTGGTCCAAGCCTCCGAAGGGAAGGATTAAAGCTGACATATCAAGGTCTGTGATAAGGAGTTCCTCTGAGATTATGAATCTGTCTATGTAGAGGCAACTTGAGAAGCTCCTCCTCTCTTATTATTCCAAGTAAAAATGTCATTTGTTGTTTCAGTGTCCACTAGCCCCATGTTATTCATGAAGTTCTGGAAGGCAATGGAGTCCCTACCTAGTTTCCTTGTACCTCCTTTTTTTCTGTAAGAGATCTGATCATATTAAAATCCCCTGCCAGAATCCAAGGCATATCAGGATGTCTCTCCCTCAATTCCTCAAGGGATGTGAGAAGATTTAGTTTGTCTTCTAGTTTTTGAGGGCCATAGACATTAGTGATCATGTAGATCTCCTTATCCCCCAAAGGTTGAATCACCATCAATAGATAATTCCTAGAAGCTTGAGCATCCAGGATTCCAAGTTTTTGAGGATCCCATAGAGTGGGAATCCCCCCCTCCCCCGCCTAGCTCTTTGCTTTTACCTCTAGATACTCATACTTGATTAACCATTTGTTGTGTATCTCTCTGATCTTGTCCATCGAGCATTTTGTTTCCTGAATAAAAATCATATCTGATTTTTCTTCTTTTATTCGAATGCTAAGATTTCTTTGTTTCCTTTTACTTCCTAACCCCTAATGTTCCAGGTTGTAAGCTTCATTAAGAAAGGTTTGTAAAGGAGTAACTGGTAAGATCCTTCATCTTACCTGAGTTAATCATAAGTTTCCCACATTCGAACAACAGCTCATTCTGTTTTTTCCTTCCTCTTTTCCTACCCGGGGTCTTTGAAGAAAGCATCGGTGTATCCTCCATCGTTTTCACTCCCCTATTCTCCTATCTATCACGGTTTCTTTTGACTCCAGAGCACTTTGTTTGTGATCTCCAAAGGAAGAGCTGTTGAACCCTGTCAAACTTCGCTTTTGGCAAAGAGTCAACCCCTTTGGTGATTCCCTGCTCCAGAAAATTTTCTAGATCTAAATTCTCCCTCTCTAGAATCTCCTGTAGTTCATGGTCTTCCGTTCCTGCCTCACTTGGAGTCATCTCGTGGTCCCTACTAAGCTCCATCATATTTGGCAAATCATCCATTTGTTTGTTGTTTTATGGTATATCCTCCATGTTAGCATCTGCTTCCTTCTCATTGTGAATATTCTCAGATTCTTGTTTTGTCCCATTATTTTCGACTTCTTCTTCTAAGATCTTGAAACTATTATGGTTCGGTTGTCCATCTTCAGTACTTTTCTTTTGGTACCTCTTGCCTCCTTTCCCTTTACCCCCTACCTTCGTAAAGCCTTCGGGATCCTTGCCTGTAGTGGCTTTCGTGTTGCTCTCCAGCTTGTTCAAAGGGCAGTCCCTATATAGGTGCACGTGTTCATGGCACTTACGGCACCTGAATGGGACGTGTTCATAGTCTACCGTTTACACCCATTCCTCATCATACACTTCCAAAATGATTGCATCCGGAAGTGCCCCAGATATTTCCATTTCCACACACATCGGGGCAAAAGAAGTGCATTTGCCTCTTAGAGTAGTATATGAGATTTCTATAAAATGCCCTAGCTTGTTACCGATAGCCTTAGAGATTCCAGCAGCCAATAATCTAAAGGGAGTAGAATCTTATCCATATCAGTACTGAGGTGAAAGTCTCTCGTTCTAGGACAAAGTTCATTACCCATGGTCCCATGTAAAGGCCTGTGGACACATAAAAATAGGGTCCTCCCTCGAACACTCTGTCTTTGTTCTCTAGGCTTGTGAACACCATCGTGAAGAAACCCTTGGACCCAAGGTGAAGGTCAATTTTCCCCTTTGGTTTCTAGTGGTTCCTTATCCATGCTTGCAAAGCCTTCTCCGTCGGCCAAATCCCCATAAATTTATAGATAACAGTATATTCCGCCATGTGTTCTCTGTGCACCTGCAGCGCTGGGTCACTTAAAACGACTCGAGGTATAGTGGTCGCCTTGGGTTTACATGCCGTTGATGTTTTCAAGGGAGCAACTTTCTGACTGCTACCCTCTGTCCTCGTCTTCTTACTAGGTTCCTCATGGTTCTCTTCCTATTCTTGAGGTCCGATGGTTTCCGATTTTTCAATATTCATAATCTCTGTAGCCACCTCCATTGGTTTCTTGAAGTGGTGGGAACCAGCTCCCTTGCTTCTGTCTGCAACTACTTGACTGTAGGAGGGAGCAGAACTCCCCCCTCCTCGCCCCGCCATGGTGACCAGCTACACAAACCCTAAAGAAAAACCCTAGATCAGATCTGTATCCCGCTCGGAGCAGCAAAATCCCTTGAGTTCCAACTCTCTCTAAAATAGCTAAAGTGCTAAAAAAACGTATTCCAAAAAGGAAAAATAAAGGAATTCTTGCCAAAAATATAAAACGCATAGTTAAATATAAAATAGTTTAATAGTTTAAAAATATTAAAAACATAAAATAGTTAAAAAACGTATTCCAACAATGACAAATTACCTAATTCCAGCCAAAAATGTAGAATATGTAGTTAAATATAAAATAGTAGAATACAATTAAAAATAAAATAGTTAAATAGTTAAAATTGTATTCCAAAAAAGACAAATTACCAAATTCCGACCAAAAATATATTCTAGGAAAAATTTTGGCTTCAGAAAACAATGTTGTTAATAAAACACTAAAAAAAATAGTCAAATATGAGATATATATATAGACGGTTAAATTTAAATAGACAATTATTTTAATAAAAGTGTCATATATTGAGGGATTTTGATAAAAGTGAAAGATTAGAAAAAATATATTAAAA
Source organism: Pinus taeda (assembly GCA_000404065.3). Classification (NCBI taxonomy): domain Eukaryota; kingdom Viridiplantae; phylum Streptophyta; class Pinopsida; order Pinales; family Pinaceae; genus Pinus; species Pinus taeda. The sequence goes on from APFE030202347.1 coordinate 10,486, forward strand.
TAAAGTAATAAATCTCGTGCTAATAAATATTGTAGAATATAGATAAAAATAAAGTAATATTAAAAAAATATCTACATGACATTTTTTATTAATTTCTTGGTTTTTCCTTAGGAGGCTACTTTTAGGCTGAATTTCCTCTAATGGGCTCCCGTACCAGGGATAATAGACCTCATACATCCACTGATACAAAGATACAAAATTGGGGCTTGGTGTCAATCCATTGACAACCAATCTGCCCTCAACAAGATACTATGGCCATCTGGATGATGTAGCATGCAATCACGGATCCTCTCGGTTGTACCCTGTACCTGCCCGATCCTTCAGCTCGCGATCTGCAACACTGCCTCTATCAATGATCCAAGTCCATCTAACCACTAAACCTCGGAAATCTAATCTCCTCACTAGTTGTGCCTTAGTCCATCAAGGGCACAACCCATCGAGACTCATGTGAAGTTGTCAACTTCGTTTGTGAAAAACCCACCACTGCCCATTGTTGCTCCTCAACTACTCTCGGACTTCTTCCCACTATAGTCTTCCTACTATAGAACCCTAATTATGCAATTTAACTAGACAATAAATTTAAACAGAAATTTAAAAATTAAATGCAGAATAATACCTAGAAATCAATTTGGAGACCTTTTTTGTCTATTGTTGCTCCCGCTCCTGCTACCAAACCAACTATTTCCTTCCAACCTATCTGGGATTGTTGTTGTCGCCTATCACACACACCTACTAGTTAGTGAGAAAAGTCTTTAACCACACAAGGTGTGTTTGGTGGCACAACTAAGAGAAGGGTTGTCACCTCTTCCCAACTCTCTTTGTTTAAGCTATCTCCTAAGTTAGCTAAAGGGGGTGGTCCCTACATTAAAAACTAAGTTAAAAGATGTCAGGTTTCTAGGATATGTTAGAGTGAAATGGATTACATTTTTGAGATTACAAGCAAATATAATATGAGCAATATGAGCTAAAATCAACTTCAATAATCATCAACACATGATAATAATAAGAATATGTAAAACTAGTGCCTTCAAAATATTGCTCAAAATGAATGATACTTGCTCAAACTAAAATAAGGTGCTTCAAACATAAACACAAGTAATCCTGAAAATGAAACAAAAGATGTTAGCAAAATAAAATATCAATGCAAGATATTAAAATGCTTTCAAGATATATGATCACTAATTAATCCAAAGTATACAAGGAAAGAATATCTTGCAAAGGAAACCAATTAGAATTCTACTTGCACAATAAGATGATACTTGCCCAGAAGATGCACACTGGCAGGGAGAAAGAGAGAATGGCAGCGTCCAGGTTTTTAATCAAGTATGGCTTCTCTCTTTCCGATGCCGACTGGTTTAGCTGCTTCCCCGCGGCGCCTACCAGCCCAGGTGCGGCCTTCAACAAGGGTTTGCCCGTTTTCTGTTTGCGGCACAGATTTTTTTTCTAGCAGTGCTCTGCCGGCGGAGGGGCTTTTCTCAGCACCGGCGTCTTTCATTCGTATGGCTTCTCCCTCGATGGCTTTAGCCAAGAACCCAGCAGGGGTTTGAGCGGTGCGGTGTTCGGAAACCGCTTCCTGATAGCGGCTCAGCAACAGTCCCCTCCGTCTAAGGGCTTTCTTTCCTTTTCTTTTATGACGTTTCACCCCTGTTCGCCCCCTTTTCCCCAGATCTTTCACAAGGCGGGAAGCTGGGCTTTGTTGTATATCCCCATTCCCTTGTCTCGGTCCATTCCCGAGCTTCCCTCAAGGCTCGGAAGCCTGTTAATGCTTCCAGAAAATCCTAATTCCAGATCTTCTGAAATAAGCCAGCGCAAGAAGGATGCATGGCAAATGTTTGACGGAAGACCACAAAGAAACTCGCCTCTTTCTTGCAGAGAACGACAGTTTCAAAAGAACTCTGTGTCCTTCTAGACCTTCATAACGCTCCTGAAGGTAGGCTTTGCGAAACTCAGACGTTTGGACTTAGCGCCTGAACTGTTTGATGAAATGCCTGAGCGAGATGAAACGTCTTGGAATGCCTCGTTTCAGATCCAGATTAAGCTCCTCTCAGGCAAAACTCTGCTACATTGGGTAGGCTCTCAGGATCTCGTGAGGGACCTCACGCATGCGCTGGAACTTAAGCTGGGAATTCCCTCTGCAGCTCAACGACTTCTTTACGAAGGTAAACAACTAGAGGATCTCTACCCCCTTTCTTTCTACAGTATTAAAAGAAATGCCTCCATTATCCTTACCCTTCGATTGAGAGGGGGAGCGGTAGGACAGTCATCCTCAGCCAAGGCATTCCCATACAAGGATGCTGTCCATACACCGAGGCAGGAAAAGACAGTCCCACCAGTTCAGGCACCCAAACCTTTTCTGGTGGACAAACTTGAGGAGACTCCCTCCGTTGAAATAGTGCATCCAACATTGGATGAGCAAACCCAACAGTTTGCAGAGCATGGCATTATTTGCAGGTTCAATGGGTTGTGGCCGCGGACAGCAGACCTCTACCAGTGGATCCACTCTAACTGGACCAACAATTGCAAGGTTTTATTATGCTCAAAGGGCTTTTTCATAACGGTGTTTGCTTTTGAGGACTACCAAAAAGCTCTAAAATCAGGGCCTTGGTTTTGGGGCTCAGCAGGTTTATTCCTCACCCCCTGGTTCCCGGACTTTGATCCATCTACGGCAATCATCACCAAGCTCCCAATCTGGGTCAGACTCCCTAATCTCCCAGCTCATCTTTGGCACTTTGTCGTATTCCAAGGGATCGGCAACTCTCTAGGCCGCTTCCTAGATACAGACATTTCTCGAGGGGAAAAAGGCCTTTACACCTTTGCCAGAATATGTGCAGAAATAGACATCAGCAAAGGACTTCTGGACAAGATCAATCTCAAAATTGGAGACTTTCATTGGACTCAGTACTTGGATTACGAGAATACAGCTTTCCGCTGCCGCAACTGCCATCTCACAGGGCACCTTCAGAGCTCTTGTCCCTCGAAGCCTGCCACAAAAAAGAAAGCCAATCCTAAGCAGAAATCCAAAAGCTGGAAGCCTCATGACCCTCCCCCCATGGATGATTTTGACTTCAACTCGGATGAAGAGGAGGAGAATGAGGAAGAAATGGAGACCAAGACAGTGCAGGAACCGCCCACGGCTGGCCCTGAGGATTTTTCTGTCCAGCCAAGCTCCCAGAAAAGGAATCATGAATCCTCCACCTCGGATTCAGATAAGGAAATCTCACAATCAACCCAGCTCAATTTGCAAATCACGCCAGTTCAGCAGTGCCCTCTTGAATGGGTCAAAGTTGGTAAAAAGAAAGGGAAAAAATCCCGCATAGTTGATCCCTCCCATGTTGGGTAGAATCATATGCTTTGTTTTGCTCTACGGTTCATCTAGTTACTTCCTGCTGTGTTCTTCTCTCTTCTCTTCGCTTCTAGGAGCCGAGGTGGATTGCCTATCCTTTTCGGCTGCCTTTGTTCTTGTTTCTCTTGGCTCTTCCTGTTTCTAGGCTTGATTGTACTATATTTTTTCCTTTATTAATAGATTTAGTCTTTATCCAGAAAAAAAAAAAAAAAAAAGATGATACTTGCCCAAAGTATCCAATTCAACACATATTCATAAATGACAAGTGTAACTATTATTTGCAAGTAAACAATAAAAAGTGTTAATATGAAATGCACCTAAAATAAAATTGGATGCAATTATCTTGGTTATTTTTAATCTAAATACCTTATCTAGGTGAGAGACTTTCCTCTTGAGCTCTTGCAAAAGAGTAAAAATTGAGGTGACTATAAAAAAGAGAGGTTGAGGACACGATGGTATCGTTAACGATACTCTTCCCCTAAGTCTTACTAGTCAGCGTGTGTCTTCGTTTCTACAAGGGGGCAAGCCACCTTCATAACTTCAGGGTCACACGCATTTATCTTACTTCGTACCAATTGAAAGAACTTTCCAAGAAAATATTTTTCCTATGATTTCAATCAACCAAGCTTATGCTTGGAGGTTAATTTGTTGGAAATGCAACTAAATTAGAATGCCTAATATAATATGCAAGTGAGTTTGCAAGTGTTATGTAAAAGATAGAATTGCTTCAAGTAAATATGCTCCACAAAATCACTTGTATAGTTGCTCAAGTAAACACAAGGTGCATAAGCTTCACGAACAATTTAAATTGTGAGTTGCTAAAGATAAATGATGAACCAATAACAAACTAAAGCAAATGAAGCTTGAAATGTATGTGCTTGCAAAATGAGCAAATAAAACGCATGTAAAATTTCTCAATGTAAATTGCAATGCTTTGAAAATGAATTGAGATAAGATTGATGTCCACAATAACTTTGCAAAAAGAACTTTAAACTTGAGAAAAAAAATTAGCTTGACATGAAAATAAATAGTTGTTTTGGAAAATAAACTTGTCCAATACACAATGCTTCAAAATACTCAAAATGGAAATGTGGCATAAAAATAAAGCATGAATTATTTAGACAAGTGTCAAGCTAAATGTATCAAAGTTTGCTAAAAAATAATAGAGATGTTTGCATAAAGTAAAAGTAAATTGTTCTGCAAATGGAAATATAAACTTGAAACTTGTACCAACAATGATAAGTGGTGCAAGCTTAAAGCATGTAGCAAACTTGAAGAAAAGGAAATGCGATTTGTGTCACTTCCCAATTAAAGCATGAATGTGATATGAAATAAAATGGAAATTTCAAAGCAAACAAGTCAATCCAACCACAAATTCTCTCCCTAAAATGGAGAGATAGGGATGCCAATGGGTAGGACCCACGCTTCCACAAAAGAGAAATTTTATTATTATGATTTACAATGATGGTTAGAACCTCTTAGAGGGTTTCCCAAGGAATTGATGGGAAAATACAATGTGAGATCTTGAAACAACAAGGAAATCCCTTCAAGTATGGGAGCCTCGAAAGGTTCTACAATTAGAGAATACAAGCTCCAAAATGATACATAGCCTAGCCTCTTTCACAAACTCTCCTAATGCCCACGACCTCCTTGGAATGAGACTTGAAGCTTGAGAGGACCTACAAGAAAGAATGTTATGGTTGCATGTCAGGCACACATGAATGTGAACAGAAATGAATGATAGAACAATAAATTGCATTTCTTATTAACATAGATGTCCATTTATAATATATTGGTGTGACTGTTGGATTCATATTCCAACGTCTCTTGGACTCCCATTGACCGTTCAACTCCCACATCTTAATCCTTGGCAGATTAGGTGTCCAACATTCCCCCTCTTAATCCGAAGGGGTATGTATGAGTCCAAGAAGAGAACTGTAACACAAAATGTGCAAAAATGCATGGTAGCACTAGGTTGAATGTGCTCTCTGAAGTGTTGGTATAAGGGAGTGGTTTAAGGATGACCACCAACACTGGGACGCTTCGTGCAGTTCCCAGAACTATTCCAAATCTGGCAAGAAGCTGAAATATTCTGCTAAAGGAAGTGTCCCTAATGATTTGGGGAGGGAGACCTTCAACTTGGAAAAGGAAGGTCTACAACCTATGACGATTTAAGGATGACCACCAACTCTGGAATACTTAATGCAATTCCTGAAACTCTTCCAAAACTGGCAAGAAACTAAAGTCTTTTGCTAGAGGAAGTGTCCCCAATTCTTTGAAGAGGGAGAAGCTCAACCTGAAAAGGGAGGTCTCAACCTCGCATAGATGGTTTAATGCTAACCACCAACCAAAGGCATGCTCAAGGGCATCTTTGTCTCTGGCTACAACTCTGAATCTGGTATAGTAGGTTGTGGCTCAAGCTCGCTTGATGTGGCTTTGAAACTTGTATATGACCATCACTTCCCCCTGTCAAATACAAGGTGAGAAGATGGAGAAAACTCAACTACAAGATTGTTCAATACTCTAGAGCAAGTTCTAACATATGATTGAAATATCTTCTTAGATGTTGAAGTCTATTGCCAAGAAGCGATCCATTCAAGATGAATATTTGTTCCTGTAGGAGGCTTATTTTTTAAGCATTTGTTTGAAGAATAAGAAGTTTTATGACAGTGCTCACATGGATGAAGATCAAAACAGTGATCTTTCATATGGCCAACTCAGTCACAATGTTGGCATTTAACAACTTTTGGCTACAAAAGTGAAGAAGCAGAATCCGGAACAGGTGAAGGTGAACTGTCATCAAGAAACTTAACACTATGGAACTGGATGGGCTTTGAGCAATATGGAATATGAAAGGACACATCATTGTCATATCCAAGACTAGTTTTGTGCTTGTTATGGACAAGCTCTTCCCAAGGTCTAATGATGGGCTTGGGAAGTGCAGACTGAACTTCTGTATCTATATGCAAAATTGTTCTTGAACTAGGCACTGAATGTGAATCAACCTCAACTTTATATTCTTGTTGTTGATGGGAGTCTGTCTCAATGTTCTGAACTGAAACAGGTTCACAATGATGTCTATTCTATTGTAGCTCTTCTCGCTGGAATTGAGATTCAAGCTGCAAAAACTCTATCTGATCTTGTGCATTTTGCAGACATATTCGAATGTCAAGGAGAGAGACTTTGTTGATTTTGGTGGTGTTATCAACAATAGACCGTATTAGAGTACTAGAGTATTTAATAATTCTAGTACTTCATCAACTTTGGCCATTTTCTCTGGTATATATATTGGTCCCTGTTGTCGCACAAAATATCTAGGCACCACGACAACGGCTCAAATCGGGGGCTATCACACTGTTCCCCAATCTTTCTGTTAAATTCCTCAACAGTTTCATTCTCTTTTTTCTTTATGATACTTAAGGCTTTAACCAGATGCCTTTCTTCTCTCTTATCTCCAAACTTATCCTTAAAGGCATTATTAAGAGTTTGTAATGAATTGAAGGAATGATCAAGTCTTTCGGTGAACCATCCTAAAGCATCCTCTTCAAAGAGAGCACAAAGAGTTTCATCCTCACATCCTCATGAGCAGCATTAGCACCACCGAATTTGTTAATGAAATGCCTAAAGCGATTAAGATGATCTTTAACGGTTACCGCATTATTGCCTTGGAAAGCAAGCAATTTATCCATACATGTAGTAGGAAGATCATGCGGGTAATCCTGAGTGTTAGCGAAATTGCAAGGAAGGTACAAGTCATCCATGATGACTTGTTGAATGGGATCTAAAAGAACGAATGGATATCAAAGAGAGCTTCCTGTCCAAGATTATCAAGATGTGCACGGGAAGAGAGCCTGTTTAATCAAACTCTAAAAACCTTTTCAAAATCTGGGGTGGGATTGATCAACGTACTCGGATTCCTTCTAGTGCAAACCCTTGTAGGAAATGAATAAAATGGAGTCGCTACTTGGACAAGAATCTAACTCAAACGCCTGAGATGAAATATGAAGGATAGAAGATGAAAGATGAGAATTGTCGTAAAGCCAAGGTCCAATAAATTGGTCCCTGACAACGGCGCCAAAAAATGTTGTCACACAGAATGTCTAGGCACCGCGACAATGACTCAGATCGGGAGTTGTCAAATTGATCCCCAATCACTCTGTTTGAGTTGTCTCCCAATAACAGACTAAGGGGGTTAGCCCCTATGGAAATGGAAAAATGAAAGATTAGTTGGGAACCAACCAACCTAGGAGACACAGTTAAGCAACCAATACTTGTTTTAGACTACGCAAGATTCAAAATGACTTGAGGAAAGTGATACTAGTGCCTTGTGGAGTCAACTATCTTGCGAAGAAAATAAGGTACAAGTAAAGGATGGGAAACTGTGACTGCCTTATATGCAAATGCAAAATTTAAAACTATGTGAAATGAAGGGACTCGGTTAATTTTAGTTAAATGAGGGCCTAAAATTATATTTAAAAAAAGTCTTAAATATTAATTAACTTAAGGCTCAGAAAGGTGGTGATCTAAATGTGAAAACAGGTACTTATACCAGCACTGCAAAATGTAAAATCTGCACAAATAATCACTTAAATGCACAATGGACTGAAATGTAAAATGTTGGAATAAAACATCTTTAAATTCAAAAATTCATTTGTATGAAATAATCAATCAAGATCATTAGATGCATAAGTAAAGCTAGATTAGTACTACTTGCATAAGCATGTAAAAAACAAATGAACTTCACAAATTAAACTAAATTTTTTAAATTCAGATCACATTAATGAAATATCAGTCTAGTAATCTTCTCTTACATCGAATGTTAAAACCAACAATATGTTCTAAAACAGTAGTCCTGTAACCATGCAATATTCAGAAATTTCTATGTATAACAACAGAAAATTTTAAATGACAAACTGATAACTACAATTCAAAAAAAAATTGAGTTTAATTCTTTTTGATCTATTGATATATTTGATCTAAAAAACTCATAACTAAACTACTAAACAATAGTAAAACAATTTTCAGAAATTTCTTTGCAAAAGTTACTAAAGCTAACTTCTATTTCTGCAATTGTACAACAGTAAAAATGTAAATTAAATTTGCTACTAAACTCCAACGAATTGCAAATCTATATCTTTTTTTTTCTAGTTAAGACTACCTAAGTATCCACGGGGGATTTGAACTGGTGACCTATCACAAGGAGTGCCTTAACAGCGCACCCTTTCACCGTCAATCCAAAGCCCCGTGGGAAATTGCAAATCTATATCAGTATTAACCTTGCTTTCAAAATGAAATGAGGAAAGGTTAGAGGGTGTGCACCAGTTAGCTCTTAGGGGCTTGAAGACATCTGAAGATATGCTGCCCTAATCACTAAAAATCCTCAACTCGGATTTTTTTGTGAAAAACTTTGTTAAATATTTGTTAAATTTTTTTGGGAAATTTATAGGAAAAAATAGTGAAAGAATTTTGGTGAAAGAGGGAAGGTCGTAAGGCTGAAAGGCTGAAAGGGAGGCCGAGAAAGAGGTTGGAGATGGCCAGCACTGGGCCTCAAGGCCCTAAAAAAAAAATTGTCCACGATCATTCTAAAATTTCTCCTCAACCTACAAACAAAATGGAGATGCCCTCCGGGACTCAGATCTCTCTCCAGAATCCACAAAAATCACTTGCAATTTTCAGATTTTTTCCTACAGAAATAAAAGACAGAAAACTCCAACGCATGTATATACAAAAATATGAAATGCCTAGAGCCCCAATGAATTAGAAATTTTATATTTACAAATCTCCAATAATATTCTACAGATCAAAGCCCTTTAGGAGCCAGATTTAAACAAATTTTGCACAATATTTAGAAATAAATTTAAAATTTTAAAGAAGCACAAGCCCAAGAAAAACCCTGTAAGAAAAATATTCTATAAAATGACTTCAGAAATTAAAAAAACAGTGGGCTCTTTTAGATTCTGCAAACTAAGAGTCAATTGGTCCAGCTGAGGACTTTCTCAAACGCCCAAATCTTGAATGATAACTTCTGCACACTTAGATCTAATTGTTAGATTAACAGAGATTTGAATATGATCATAAAATCATCAAAAAATAGAGATACCTGCTACTTCTATCAAATCAAAATGATATTCTAAAAACCCAAAAATATGTGCAAGATACTTGTACACAGATCAATCCTCAAAGGCTATTAACCAGCAAATGCAAATAAAAGAAGCAAAGTATTAAGAACAATATTTCCACACAAATCTAAAAGAGGAACACCACGATCTGAACCCCAAAGTGTTTGCGTTTTATTAACCAGAAAAAGTTACAAGAGATTTCTTAGAGCAAGTACATGATTCAAAAATCGGATGAAATAATAAAGAGAAGCCTCTCATTGATAGAAAAATTCTCCAATGACTAGTTGGTTTGATCCCCGTCAAAGCAATCTCAACAGTTGATGAAAATCAAATGATCTTTTAATTATCATTGTTGAAATAAAGTTACTTTTCAAGGAAATTAGAATTTCACTTTTAATTTCCTTTTAATTAACTCAAAAATGATTATTTTGAGCTAATTACCGCAAAAAGTTGACTTTGACATAACTACTATGGCCCAAGGGTTCAAAATATCTTGAAATTTTCAATATTCTCTTGGTCGGAGACCTCCAAAAATTAAGAACTTTAAAAACCACGAATTTTAAATGTTAGAGAATTTAATTTCTCTTAGGACCTAAATTAATTAAATTTCTAGCTCTAGCATTTTAATTTATTTTAGCCAGAAATTTTAATTAATTTACTCATGAGGGGATTATTAATTTTTCCAACCTTCTAATATTTAACCATGGTGTCTAACTATGAGGAACCATGCACTAAATATCTTTTACATGAAATATTACAATTTTAACCTATGAAGGGGGAATACCCATTCGTTATAGACCCTTAATAATTACCCATTTTTGCGACACAAAATATGATCTAGTAGACTAAGTGACTTGTAATAAAATAATCTAACCAAATAATTAGAATTATTCCCAGATCACTTTTATAGAGACTCGATAAATAACAATAGGACTCATTTAAAATTTGGACGACAAAATCCACCCTAGCTTTGGGGTGAGGCTGGAGGGAAAAACTTTGTCGATCATCCATGTTTAGAAACACACATGAATCGGTGAGACTAAAAACCTCCTAAGATAGAAATCATATCATAAAAATAAATTTACCTAGGTTGTTACATACATTTGTCTTACTAGGATCATTTACATCACAAAATGCAAAATGGGTTTACAAAACTCCAGTATATATATAGCTGATAATGATAAATATGTGGATCATCTAAATGCTCAGACATGATGGAAATCCATGCGCGAAAAATGTACAGTTATGGGGTAGTTGACATGGAGTGGTCAACGGTCCCCGCAGAGGTTATAATGTTGCTCCCTTAAGAATTCCTCCCACGCGTGAAGCAGAGATATACTATCCCAGGTGAAGGCCTATAGTTAAGATTTTTAATTGTTGTTATACGACCAGACCAGCAAGCAACAACTGATATGAACCACCTAGAATGACACTTCCACAAGATTATAGCCCAACACAGCTCCAAAAGCAACATAATACGCACAGGTAAGGAGAGATTCTATGTTCCAATTTAGAGGTAATGCCAACAAACAACTTGTAATAAGCAGTGGCTTCTATATGAGGAATACGACCTTCAAACAATGATATGCTCACCCTTTAGCTACTCAAAAATTTGTCCCCACCACATTCACACGCTCAACGCTTGTTTGGCAAAGGCTTATTAGCACATCAACCTTTGTCCCTCACATAATAGGTCGAAGTTTTCTCCGAAACCAAAATGTATTAGGCATCGAGACGTTCAGTCTCAGCAGCAGTTTGATCCCCGGTATTGATTCGAATTCTCGCAACATCAACGCCACGTTGCTCTCCCTCGACTCCGGTGCAGAACCTCTCGTGTTAGCGAAGTGGGCCATGGGCATATGCCTCAAATTCTTCGATTCCCACTATAAAACCATTCGAGCATCTGCCAGGTTGCATTCTTGGTCTCTGGATTTAGCCTTAAATACTCCACAATACCATTAATTCCACTCTTAATTCCTTCGATGAGGTGATGGGTAACAGGGCCCATAGGAACGAGGGTGATGGCCATGAATAAGGAGTAGAGCTCATGTTTGGCTTTTTCCCACATGCTAAATTTGTATGACCTAGCCATCTTTTGCATTTGGTGGTTCATTTCCTGTTGAAAGTGGCCAAATTATGCTTTTTCTTTTCTTTTTAGCTGCATCAACCTCTTAGGCATTGTTCTAGGCCCGATCCAAGGTGTGGGCAGGAGAGGGTAACCCTATTTGGACCCAATGGGCACATGTGGACCCGGATGGGAAAAGAGATGAATGGGGTTAGAGTGAGTGGAAGGGAGAAATATATATGGTGTCGAGAAGTGGGACCACGCAACCAAAATCGAGATTTCCCATGTAGTACCAACCATAAAGCTAATGGCCAGTAAAGGAGATCCCGCGGGACTAGGGTATAAGGTTAACCATGAAATCGGGCAGTGGAGACAACAGCGTGGACCTAGTCCACTCTTTCAATTGAATCCATCCAGCGGTCCATGTGAAAAAGTGCCCATAACAAGTAAGGAAAATTACTCAACTATACCAATGAAAAGCCATACATTCGAAGCCCACCTTCAAATATACAATCATAACAAGTGGGCGAGGGACCACATGACTGGCTCAAGTGGTAGACATGATGGTACATCGAGCTATTTGGTGAGTGCGAGGGGTTGCTAGCTGCTGGCTGAGGACCATCAAGGAGAAAAAAAATCTCCTGTATACACTACCCACAAGTGGTGGGTAACAGGGCCTATTTTTTTACTTAATGCTACTAAACTCATTAAAGGTCATAGATACTCTAACATCTTCTCCTAGTGATATATATTCTCAGAAATATTCTATAAAATCTCCATGTTATTATGCAATTCCTTGGGTTGCTACCCTCTAACCATCTAGAAACTAGGGTAGTACAGGCCTAGGGCTCCTTTTACCGGTTGCCCCTGTGTTAGCTTGTGTTAGTGTTCTTTCTATTCCCTTCTATAAAACTCATGTTACCTCCATGACATCATTAGCAACATTGTTACCTTCATTGTTCAAACTTTCTATAAACCGGGAAAAAGAATTGGGCCATTCGCTACTACTCTTAGGCCATATGCTACTGCCCTTGTGTCATCAGTTGAGTTATTTGTTGTTTCCTTTAGGCTAGTTGTCGTTGCCCCCTTGCTAGCTCCCCCAAGATGTCAAAAGGATTGGCTTTTGGTGGTTGTTCTTCCCTGTCTACCATGATTGAGTTGTGGGTACCCTTATTTTTCCTAATTGTAACATTTTCTCTGTCCTCCGGAAGCATCCAGAGTTCATATGCTCACAAGCGGGCAAGATGCATAGCTCTGACACCACTACAATATCCCCTTTAGAAAGATTACCCTTAGGGTTGAAAAGAGCACATGACAAAATTTGTATTCTAACTAGTATCACAATATTCCTTCAATTTTGCAAATAAAGATGATATTAAATGCACAAACTATGTGGACAAGTAGTTGACAATTCGTACAATAACACCAATTTCAACAGTGCATAACATGTTACAATTTCACAAACCTCCAATAACACATTGTGGTTTAGATTCACAGCTATATGTTGTTGCATCAACAGACCTTACTATTCTTATACTACTGATCTAACCTTACATCCAACTATGATTTGGCACCCTTCATCATTTTCTACCTCAGATTCGATATTGTTGGTTGTCGAGATGTATTGCCCTCATTGCTTTAGTCTTGATTTTTACAACCCTTTTTTCAACTGTAATATCTATTGCCAACAACCTCAAGATTGACCCCTTGATACTTCGCTATCGCAGGGGTCTTATCCTCAGTTTCCCTTTCTTCGACAAACCTTGTTGTTTTCTAAGAGAGGGGCTCCACCCTCCATGTTATCCTTTAATGCTACTCCATGGGTTGATACTAGCCTTTGCTATCACAATCAACTCAACACAAACTTGCTTAAACAGATTGTTGCCACAACCATGCCTCATAGGCACCAAGAAGTTATTCAATACCACATTCAAAGCTTCAAGAATGATCTACTACCACAATAGTACCTTAGAGATACCCTCTACCACCATCCAGGCCTCAGGAAGAACCTGTTATCTAGACAAGGCCGCAAAAAATGGTCTGCTGCTACAATTAAGGTCCTAAATAGTCCATTGACCAAAGGGATCCCTAGAGATAATCTATTGGCCATGCATTAGCCTCGAGAAACCCTCACTGACATAGAGCTGAACCACTGACACAAGTGGGCCTCAAACTTCATGCGCTGCCTCAGATAATCCCCTCAAGGATAAGTTGTTGCCTCAGTTAAGGTCACAGGGATAATTCATTGCTGGATAATGCCTTAGAACCCTCACTTCCCAGAATAATGCCTCAGAAGTCTACATTGTCACCAAATTCAACCTCATAAACCCCATGCTGCAACCAAAAATATCTTAAAGGTAGGTCATTTCCTCAGTCAATGGCTTAGGGATGAATCGTTGCCCATAAATGCCTTAAAACCCTTTGTTGCCATAGACTTGATACCACAGAATCCTTGTTGCCACAAAATGGATGAATGTTGCCTTAGAAATTATGCTAAACAGAGTAAAGAGAAAGGTGGATCAGCTAGGGTGGAATCCTTCACCACCAAAACCAACCAAAGGAAAAAGGGGTTTTAAAACCCTCCAAGAGCCTCAGCCCAAAAATCAGAAAGATCAACAATTCATGATGATCAAAATGAATCTCCTCCCACCTTTTTATTGATTTCCTTTGGAGTTCTTTGCCTCCTCATTTAAATTTTGAGTACCTCACAAGTTTCCCTCCATTTACCCCAAATTATCTAATGTTACCCAAATAATATCAAATAATGGGTGCCCCCCTTTACAAATGACTGTAGCCTACAAGGTTAAATAGGCTACTATGTCCCCCCACCTTCAGTAAACAATTTGAAGAGGACATTACAGTTACAGAGTTGGTCGTCATCCTTAACCCACCATTTAGTAGAAGACTTTGGATTATGCTAACCATTGGGTTTGTGGTCATCCCAAAACCACTAGATTCAAAGAGCACATTCAACCATTGGTAGTTGTCATAATCTCCCTGTGTGGACTTGTAGAATTTCCTTGAAATTTTGCAACTGTTGTAGTGAACAAATTTGAAACTAATTTGTAACGCCAAAACACAAAATTTATCTACTCTTTTGCAGCGGAATAGAACAGACACAGTCACACGATAGTAAAAACATAAAAAATTTCTAGGGAACCCAACTGGGAAAACCCTCTGCTTGTTATAGTTTTATTGATAGAGTAATTTGATCAAATACAAGACAATTTGTCTATGAGAACAGAGATGTTCTCCTGCTGACCTAGCATAGACTTGCCCAGACCCTTACTTGATCTCTGCTCCAATCCTCTGCGTATAACCAGACCCGAATTCTTCTATGCACTAGCCTCTCTTCTTGGCTCCTCAATTCATGTGCACAGGGCCTCCTATTTTGTAGCACAAATCCCCAATCTACGTGCACTTGGTTCTCAAGTATACGCACACCACAAGCAAACTCTCCTCTCACAAACTCGTGCTTTCTATTATCTTGTCTCACAACCTTGTGCTCACAAAACAATAATTCAATCTTGTGCCTTCGACCTCCTTATAAGCAATTCAACCCATCTATATCGATCAAATTTATTTTTGGAACTTCAACTTGTGATTGCTAAGTTAACGGAGTCTAACTGACTCATGTAACTCGTCCTGCCTCAAATAGAAACTGAAGCTCACTTTCTTGTCCTTTTCCAAAGATAACTCGTGCAAGGAGACAATGAACTGAGAGCCTCCAACTCCTGTGCATAAGTCAAACTACTTCATGAACTCATCTTAACTTATAGGAACTTGTCCTAATTTTTAGGAACTCGACCTAATTTATAGGAACTTCTGCATGTTAAAGAAAGATTGTTTCTGGTCTCTTTTGACTAAGGCACAAGTCAAAGAAGACCTTGCTACTATTTTCAACACGCCCTCTTAGCAGGGAAGGTGCTTCTGGAAGAACCTCGTCCACCTGGATCTGTCTCTAACACTACCATGTTCTTTGTTGCTGCAGTTGCTCCCTTTGAACTAGAAGACTTCTCTGCTTTCTTGTGCGAAACACAATTTGAAGGCCTGCTCTTTCCAACCATGTTTTGTGAGTCTATCACTTAAGTCATATGTGCCATGTACCCTGTGTACCTTTGTGGTTGCTTACTCTGGTTGAAGTTGATACTAGAAGATCCAACTCTCTTTTGAGCGCCCTTAAACAAATCCTCTGCCCACTTGGCTCGAACTTTCTCTACACTGGGAGTCACCAGCTAAGTGGTTGCCTCCACTAGCCCTACTAGTCAACCCCACTGCCAACTAGCCTAGACTCAAACTGAGATATTGGTTGAGGCACCTTGAGAACTCTATCCTACTCTCGCTCATCCATCACTTCTCTACTTTGCTCACTTCCTGCCTTGTTGTTCAAGACTATGCTTGTCTCTACCTGGAACTTGTAGAGATTCTTCACCTGCACACCTATCTGCTTCTTACATCCAAAAACTAAGTGTTGGAGGTAAGCCATACCTTTGTTGAAGATGACATCACAACTTGTCCTCAAGGGTAGCTATCAAAACAAGATTTTGATTTAATCCTAGAACATAGAGGACATCCCTGAGATGAAGGGGATTACCTGACTCCCTCTGAAAATGACAGTACCAACTCCTCTAGCTGCGTATATGCCATCATCTCCTAGCTCAATCTGAAAATGCATGTCCTTCTCCTTCAGGTGGCTGAAACTCTTCTTGTTCCCGATCATGTGGAAGGATGCTCCTAAATCACTATACCAAATATTGTTGTTTGTTGAGCTTGCCATGCAAGCAATCAATGAGAAATCCTTCTCTAACTGGGCAAAAAATGCATCTACCTCCATTAATGCAGCTACATGATCCTTACTGGACTCCTTCTGCTTAGGCCACTTAGTCGCATAGTGTCCAAACTCATGGTAGTGGAAGCACTTGATCTTGCTTAGATCCTTCTTCTTCTTCTCACCATTCTAACTGGACTTGGCCTCTCTTTAGGGTCTTGCCCTTGGCATTGCCTTTGTCTACCAAGGCAAATTTCTCCTCATCCTCTATCTTCATCGATCTACCATCTCTGGTTCCTCTCTGGATCACCTCCTGCACGCAGTCAGTCCATAACCTTTCCCAACTGGGAAAATTTTCTCTACCACTGATAGCTTCCTAGGACCCATACCAAGGCTTGTGAAGTCCTAAAAGATTAAAACTCACGAGGTCATGCTCTGGTACATTCACACACACACACCACCTAGCTCATCTTGTACCTGAGTGAAATTTGACAAATACGTGATGATGGGCTCATCCTTGCTCATTTGGATACTCCTTAACTTCAAGCTTCCTGGTATCATTGGTACTCTGATATAGATCTAAAATAGTTTTGAACATCTCAAAAGTTGTCTTCTTCTCATGGATATGAGGAACTATATGATATTCGACCCCTTCTAGAATAATCCTCCTTGCCTTGATATCATTCTTATTATGTCAAGTCAACTATTGGGGATCTTGTGGTGGTGGTATACCTTGCTTCACAAATTCTCCCACCCCATTATCCTCCAAAACTACCATGATCCTCCCTTTTCATGGAACGAAGTTAGATGCTCCCTCTAAACAGTGATCTGTTCTCAATCCTTGGTACACCATTCTGCTTCCCTAGAGAGCTCTCCAACACCTGCCCACTAAAAGCCGTGTAGAACTTCACAAGAAGCTGTACTTAGGGCACAATAGGGAAATTTCTAACAGCACTATGACCTGTACTTAAGCTGCCCAACAAACTTTTGCAAACCGGCACCTACCTCCACTAGCAAGACATCAATCACTGAAGAACACAAAAACATACCTCAACTAGCAGACTTCTTCTGCTTCTCTAGATCTTGGCCCTATGCAAATGCCTAAAGTTTTCGGCCCTCTGATTAGGGCATCCTGCACACAGGTCAGCCCTCAAACTGCGGCCTCGGAACTCCTCAACATCTGCGTTGATCCTTCTCTTCTAGGCCCTACATGCTACATTGTTCATCAAGGTATCTCGGCCTTCAATTCCCAAGTCTGTTCCAAGGTAATCCAACCTTAGATCTGCACTTCAACAGGGCTCAGCCCTTCCTGAACTACAGAGAATTCTCTTGGTCCTGTCACGGAGAATCCGCACCACAGAACTTGCACGAAAACTGCCCAGTATGCTTCTCCTCAACGCTGCCAGTTCCCTGTCTAACTCAGCCTAAATAGTCACAAGGAAAAAAAAAGAGACAAAACCAGTCCTCTTCTCCACTTCGCTAGGCTCCCTTAGGCTGCAACTATTTCAAAGAGATTCTCCTTATGATGTTGCACTTGGATGTGCCAATCAAATTGTGTTGGTCTTATTCCGTTCCTTACTCTGATACCAGGTAGAATTTCCTTGAAAATTCTGCAACTGCTATAGTGAACAAATCTGAAACTAATCTGTAACACCAAGACACAAAATTTCTTTACTCTTTTTCAGCGGAATAGGACAGAATTAAACACAGCCATATGATAGCAAAAACACAAAAAATTCTAGGTAACCCAACTGGGAAAACCCTCTGCTTGTTGTAGTTTTATTGATAGAGTAATTTGATCAAATACAAGACAATCTGCCTATGAGAACAGAGATGTTCTCCTGCTGGCTTAGCATAGACTTTCCCAAATCCTTACTTGATCTCTGCTCCTATCCTCTGCGTACAACCAGGCCCGAATTCTTCTGCGCACTAGCCTCTCTTCTTGGCACCTAAATTCATGTGCACAGGGCCTCCTATTTTGTAGCACAAATCCCTCAATCTATGCACACTTGGTTCTCAAGTATATGCACACCACAAGCAAACTCTACTCACACAAACTCGTGCTCTCTATTGTCTTGTCTCACAACCTTGTGCTCACAAAACAATAATTCAATATTGTGCCTTCATCCTACTTATAAGCAATTCGACCCATCTATATCTGGCAAATTTGTTTTTGGAACTCCAACTTGTCATTGATAAGCTAACTGAGTCTAACTGACTCATGTAACTTGTCCTGCCTCAAGACTTAAATAGAAACTGAAACTCACTTGCTTGTCCTTTTCCAGAGATAACTCGCACTGGGAGACAACGAACTAAGCCTCCAACTCCTGCGCATAAGTCAAACTGCTTCATGAACTCATCCTAACTTTTAGGAACTTATTCTAATTTTTAGGAACTCATTCTAATTTATAGGAACTTGTGCATGCTAAAGAAAGACCGCTTGCGGTCTCTTTTGACTAAGGCACAAGTCAAAGAAGACCTTAATCACTACTATTTTCAACCAGACTCAGAAGAAGCCCTTCATATTGAGGGGGGAATGTTAAGACACTGAGTCCATTAGGGTTATTTTGAGGAATATGAATCGTCATTGGGAGCCCAAGAGACCTTGAAAGATAAATGCAACAGTCATACATCTTGTATTTATATGTGTATCATTTGAATCAAATGTATTCCACGCTTATCCTCTAATCTGGTCTGCAGTCTTACAAAAGGCCCCATGAACCTTAACTTTTTAATTATCTTGTGCACTACTGAGTTATGTCTGTTAAAAAAATACAAACAAGAAACAGCAACAATATGTTCTGATATATGTTCAGGGTATCAATAAGATAAGATAATTTATTGATGTCTAACAAATGACCACAAAATGCAAACATACAATGTAAAACAGAGCACATAAATTCAAAGTACATGGTTGAAGGAAATCCCTTCCACTATTTTTCTGATGTTTTATTAACGAGAGGAAAAAACTGCACAATTACATGTGTAATGTTAAACGTAAACTATTATGTATTACATGTATATATGTTACAATTGTTTGTAATGGTCCCTAAACAGAACGAGCTATTACAGCTGCTATAGCAGTTAAATTATATATGTCATAGTTCTATAAGGAAAAACTGCACAATTACATGTGTAATGTTAAACGTAAACTATTATGTATTACATGTATATATGTTACAATTGTTTGTAATGGTCCCTACACAGAACGAGCTATGACAGCTGCTATAGCAGTTAAATTACATATGTCATAGTTCTATAAGGAACTACTTTTACGCATACGTTATTTTTCTAAAATTGTCACACTTCTGTTACATTTACAACACTGGCAAAAAACTGTAAACATGAAATTTAGACAGTTCATTTACCATACTAAAATTATCAAACCTGCTATATCTGCAACTCTGACAAAAGACGATAAACATTCAGACTGTACATTTACGACTGTCAACAATTTAAGTAAGGATCCATCTTAGCCCACGGGTGTGTAGTCTAGTGGCAAGCAGCAAAGTAATTGGGCTTGTATTAACACAGAGACCAAGGTTGAAAACGATCATTGGTCACTTATGTCAGAATAATGAACGATTATCCTCTAATTTACATGTAAGGGAAGACTCCGCCTATGCTAGAATCAGCACATGGGCCTCTTCAGCAGTTTCTAAACGAGCAAGCCCAGGAAGAACTAAAGGTATATTTGTGCGCTCTGTGCCCCAACCAGAGGTATATTTGTGCGCTCTATGCCCCAACCAAAAGGGGCCTACAACGGAAACCTGTAGAAGGGCTCCTAACCTGCCTTCTACTGTCGAATCTTGATTGTGGCATATTGGAAGAGCAGGAGATGGAGAGACACTTGAAGACCGAGAACCAAACGGACATCTTTGTGGTGTCGGTGAGGATAGGTACATGCCCTTGGGACTTTGACACCATATAAAACACTTCTTATAGCACAGCAGCTTAGCCGAAGGACAACTGTAACTAAGGATCCATCTTCAATAGCAAATCTTATTTTCCCACAAATTGAAATGTGCTTCTTCAAGATTCATACAAGAAATCCATATAGTTATAGTCCATAAACAATATAAGCAATGGCAGATAATGAGTCATCTAAGGAAGGATCGCAACTTTGCATATCGCCAAGCATGCAGTGGTCAGCATGACAGAAATTGGAAAGTATAAGGCAGGTGTTCCTTGATTTTGTTTACCTGTGGCAGTTATTAGTTATAACAGTATGAACCAATGAAAAGGGGGTCATTTCCCATCCTTGCTCTGATTCAACATACAAATGAATTGAAAGTGAGTTTACCATATCTTTTTGCTCTGGTATTTTCTTTCCAAATGCCATTGTGGCTGAATTCAAACATGGCATTTTCTTTCCCAATGCCATTGTCGCTGAATTCAAACATGAACACAAGCAAAGTAACTTAGATTGGAATGAGATAAGTGAGGTGCATTGTACTGCCCAGGTGCAAGTAAGGTTTATCCAGTAGTACAGATCAATGTTGCAAATATCTTCGATTTCTCCCACATTTTCAGGTTACCTATTTTTCTGAGCTTTTTAAGGTCCAAATTTACTTGCTGCTATTTTCCCCGATATTGCTGATAAGTTTTATTCGGGATCCTCATCGATAGATTTCCTTCAAAGACATTTGCAATATTGGTATAACTCATATAACCCTTGGTCTGATATGCACCTCAAGGCCCTCAAGGTTGTCCAGCTCAGTTGCATAAACCAACATTTCATGGGCAGTCCATATGAGTGAACTTGTTTAGTCAAGATATGCATCGCGAGCTTCCGAACTTTAAGGTGCACATCAGATGCAGGTTTAGATTGCTATGTGCTAGTGCCTATATTCATATTCAATGCACCATTTAGATTGAATGCAATATTACACACAGAGCCCTCTGTACACCATCCCATGCAAATACACCTCACTTCTTCAAGTAAAAGCAACCAATAAGTTGATGGATCATCCCATGTACGCACTCTAAACCCAGGTCTGAAATTCACATCAAAGTTGCAAAGCTTGAGGTTGCAATTCTCGAATTATTACAAAGCTACGACCCATCGACCATTGGAACTTGTGATATGTAACTTCGAATGTGTGCATGCTTGTTGACAGGTGACTAATCGATAATAAACAATAAAGATTAAAAATGAAGGGTCGTGAATCATATGCAACTACGAAGCCTCCGATGTAATAAGTATATAGTGGGTGTAATCTTGCCTATATTGGTTGAAATCAGCTCTTATGGCAGCTATTGCTGCATCTTTGATCGCAGGCGGAGCGGGAAAGTCCGGAAAACCTGCATGGATGAGAATCTTCTAATTTAAATTAAATGGCCTGTTGGGATTCAATGATATGACTTTTAATAATGAATATTACCTTCGGCAAGGTTGATGGCATTGCAACGCTGAGCCAGTTGAGACAACTCTTGTATCGGTGAGGGCTTCAGCGACAAAGCTCGCTTTGATAGCTTCTTCTCCATTGCTCTGTCTGCTCAGTAATTTGTAAGAGAATTCTATCCATTGCTTCGTAGATGTCTATCTATAAAGCATTAGACGGAGCCAATAAACATTTTATGCATTATTGTTGTATTTATTGCGACGTAATTTCCATGTTTTGAGGTACCGCAAATTTTTCAATACATCTTTTAAAAATGGTCTGTCTACTGTAGTAAACTAAATGAAATGAAATGATATTTTAATGTTTAAGAGGTTAAAAATAGTCTATGGAATCACTTGTGTTTTGATTTTCGCTTTTGTAATTCAATCATTTTCTTATTTAAATTAATGATGAGCTGGCCCAATTTTCTAACAATCCCCTTCCTGAAAAGACAATGCTAAGAACAAATACTAATATATTCCCATAACTTTTTCTGATGTCTTTGAACACATCACATTCCAAAATGAAATGTTTTTTCTGATTCCACTGCTCCATACGTGCAAAATGTACACACTCGTTCTTCCCAAGCTTTTTTAGGCCTTTTCCACCATCATGTTTCACAGTGAAGTTTATGCGAGTTGGTTCTTAATTGAGCAATAAGAATATTTTCCCTTCACGGAATGCTAGCTCCAATGTACTCTTTTTGTTGGAGATCAGACGTAGGGTTGAATTCCTCAATGTAGTACTTCTTCTTTCTACCCAACTCTTTTCCCCATAACCGTTTACGAAACTTCCCCTTAACAAACTTCTTTAGCTCCTTGATATTTGTGGGACAAGCATTGAGGTAGATATTCCATTTTTACATCCATGTGTAGTTTTGTCTCATCCATGTTTTCTTTCTTTCACTCAAGCCTTCATTGAAGATAACATTATGCCATCTACCTACTCCCATTTGCTCAATCTTTTTAGATATCTTATGAGTCGCACCTTAGCAATTGTTTCAATGGGAGTTGGTCCTGTTTCACTCAACATTATCTCACTAGGTACTGAACTTTTTATTTTGAACTTGCTCATGATCAAGTGTTTTGGGATTTTCTCAATTTGTTTCCATTTTGAGACGAGGATGTTGCTAGCCAACCACACCCATATAGCATCACTGGACAAATTAGGAGTCCAAAAAGCACTTTAATAGTTTTCCAATCCCATAACGCTGCCTCTCTACATCTGTTTTGAAGAGCATATAATGCTTTCCACCCTCCTAAAATTCTCTTCTTTTTGTAATCCTCGCAATTAAGTTTGTTGTTGAAATCAATCCCGAGGTACTTGTACTTATTTACTTCTTCAAGAATGTTGCCTTCAAAGAAGAACGCATGTTGGCTCTGCTTCCTTTGATTAGAGAAAATCATTATTTTGGTCTTGCTAGTATTGATGTACATCCCCACTGCTCTACAAAAATGCTAAAGGGCATATAGGTGCATCTGCAATTCATGGGTCGATTTAGCAATCAATACAATATCATCAGCATATAAAAGAAGCTTTATCACAAACTCCCCCAACCGAACACTATCTTCACCTTGCAGATTTAGCCACTCTTCCAGTTTATCAATATATAAACCAAAAAGAGTAGGGGATAGAGGGAAACCTTGCTTGACTCTAATGTCACTTATAAAGCTTTCTGAAATACCCACTGAGGTTCTAATTTTGATTTTCACCTCTTCATAAACTTAACACTCTCCTCCCACATCTACCCAAGTAACCGGCCAACCGGGGTAAACATGTGATGAGAAGTTTATATGATATGATTTGACTCCCTATGTGCCAGTTAAGGAAGTGGAACCAGTGGAACACATCACACAGACCTTCCACATCAGCAACATAACTCCAAGGAGCCATCCCAACCACTCAGTGATCTAAAATTAATTGCTAGTTAATGTTATGCTAACATCATTTCCAAATATAAAATTATCTTTGCTTTGGTTTGCTTGACTTTAATGTCACTTCTAAAGCTTTTTGAAATACCCACTGAGGTTCTAATTTTGACTTTCACCTCTTCATAAATGTAACACTCTCCTCCCACATCTACCCAAGTAACCGACCAATCAGGGTAAACATGTGATGAGAAGTTTCTATGATATGGTTTGACTCCCTATGTGTCAGTTAAGGAAATGGAACCAGTGGAACAAATCACATAGACCTTCCACATCAGCAACAGAACTCCAAAGAGCCATCCCAACCACTCAGTGATGTAAAATTGATTGCTAGTTAATGCTATACTAGTATCATTTCCAGATATAAAATTTTCTTTGCTTTGGTTTGCTTATCCATAGAGAGTTTATCCATGAGCATGTGATTGTCAGTTCATCTAACTTGGTGAAATTTAGTGTTTTGCATGAATTTAAAAGCATGAATTTAAATGTCTAAACAGCAACATATAAAAACACAATAAGCACAAATAACAGAGCTCAATACACAATTTTTTGTTGAAGGAGTTCACCCCTCCTGGGCTACATTTCCTTGGTCCAACTTCATAGTGTGGGCCTTTGTATTAGCTTCAATAGTGCTAAAATTGTTGTTACATGCATCCAATTCTCTTGAAACATATTCCAATGAGTTTAAAACATTCAAATCTATTAGAAATGACTATTTGTTTATTCAATTTGGTTACCAACTGCTCTAGGAATGGCCTCCAACACCTGGTGGCCTTAGGCTTCAAAAATCTTCAAGTGAACAAAAACACCTGTAGATGACCTTTCTTGCCTCTGAAACTTGCTCCAATGAATTTCCAGCATGCTAATTAGCCAAAAATAACTATTCATTTTCGAAATTTGGTTGAGAATTGAGTAAGTTATGGCTCAAACAATTTTTCCTAGAAAACCTCCTCTAAATCTAGAGAACTGCCAATTAAGTCTACCAAGTTTGGTGGCGGTTCCTGATTTAGTGGCTCCGCCATAAATTTCGCCAACTTAATTACAGATTAATTAAATGATAAACTGATTAGTGTCACACAAATCCCGCTTAACAGTTGGCCCCTAGCTCCTGGTTCAGGCACTTGGTCACATGGGGTGGGGGCTGGACCTGGGGGCTTTCTTTTTACCAAACTTGCATAAGCTCTAACTTTTGCATACGATGTCAATTTTTCAAACCGTTTGCAGAGTTGGAAATCTGGAGATGAACTCTATCCATTAATTCAGGTCTGAATCAATTCTGAGCACTTTCATTTTTTAGCTAAAATATTGATTCGTGATCATTCCTCCCCACTAGAAGCCTTTTGGACCCCAAAAGCTCTCTTGATCACTGTTTATGTTGATGAGGGGACTGTTCCCTCATCCTTCCAATCTTTATCCATTGAAATTTTCCTAATTTCATCATTTGGAGCTTTTCATAAAATGTCAAAATTTTCCTTGATTCCGACGACCATCTATTGTTGTCTTTGACACCATCATGCTGCGATATTTCTGAATTTGCAGAACAACAATCTAATTTTGCAAAAAAATATTGTTCCTACCTTGGTCATCAATCAAATGAAACTTGGAATCTTTCTCAACTTGCACTTTGTCTCTGTGGCAATTTTTAGTTGCTTTTGCCTTGTACTTGAGTCGACTCTTGCCCAAGTTTCTTCGCCATTGTAATGTGCCTTTTGGAAACCAGCAATGAACATTTGTGAAACCCATGTCTTCTTTGCCAAGCTTCTTTGTCCTCTTCTCTTTCACCTTTGCAACTTCTTGCACCAACACCTTGTTTTCAATGCTGCTCAACACCAATGTTGGTTGCTACAAATGTTTTTCACCTTCTTTCAAAGGCAACCTATTATCATTCTAAAACAACTCATTACAAATATAAGCATCTTTATGAAAAGTATGATTCAAAACATCTCTTTGTTTGATCATCAACAATGTCAAGTTATGACTTGCATTCACTATCCTCTTCATTTGCCCTGCATTAACTAAAGAAATGTTCAGTTTCTTGCGATGAGCTCTCACAATATACTTCACCCCATCTTTAAGCAAATGATATTTGTGCTCATAGCAATGAAACACCGCTTTCCTGTCATAAAAATATGGACTTCCCAAGATAATTCCATAAATTTCAAGTGGAACCAAGTCTAACTCGACTTCATCAACAAAATTTGCAGTAATAGAAAATCTAAAAATGCATTTCCTTGAAACCTGTAAATTGGCATCCTTAACTATCCAACCAAAAGGGTATGATTTATGATGTGGTACGGTTTCAAGTTTAAGCTCTTTAACTAAGTCTTCTAAAATCAAGTTTGCTTGTGACCCACTATCAAAGAGTGCATCAATATTGGTATGATTTGAGATTACTCTAACAGTGAACAACTCTTCCCTTTTGTCTTCATTTGGGGTGTTGTTGTGACTATTTGAGGAACTAGTACTTTCAACATGTTGACATTTCAAACCCATAGTTGTAATTTTTGTCTCATCTCCTGAATCTGACCCTAATTCTTTTTCAGTTATAGCAATAGTTTTGCCCTTCTCTTTGGCTTCCATCTATCTGGTTTTAATTCTGGATGAAGTTGCCAACAATGGTCTTCATCATGGTCAGTCTTAGAACAATTTTTGCATGTGAGTTTTTCCTTCTCCTTTTTGATACTTGCATTCTTATTTCCCCTCCATTTTCCTCCCTTCTCTTTGCCCTTACCCTCAATTTCACCTTTCTCCTCTATGTTTGGTTTTCCCTTTGCCTCAAGATGTGTGGCTTGCACACATACTTCATCTAAGTTGCTTGGGTTAAACATAAGGATAGTATGCTGCAAATAGGAATGTAAACCTTCAATATATTTCAAGAGTGTGTCTTGTGAATTCAAGTTTACTCCTAATAACAAAGCCTTTTTCCTAAACTCCTATGAATAATCTTGGACAGTTGGCCTTTTAGTTGCCTAAAATTTTGCCAAATCATAATGGCTTTTTTCATATAGGCTAAAGGATAAAACTATCTTTTAATTGCAGAAACAATTTCAACCCAAGAAATGGATATCTTACCATGGATTCACATTTCCTCTTGAGTCTTTGCTTCCCATCAAACTAGTGCAGCTCCTTCTAGCCTGAGTGAAGTCCACTAGATCTTTATATCATCTTCTTGAAGGTTCTGAATTCTACAGTATACCTCCAACTGTCGAATCCAATTGTTCAACTTTTTTGCATTCACTTCTCCATTGTACATGGGAAGTTCAAATTTTATGTCCAATTTCAGTAATGGAGTTTTTCCTTTTGGGGTTTTGGAATGAGTATGGGTAGTGGTGGTAGTGGAAGATGATGTTGTGTGAGATGGTAAAGATGATGAGGAATATGATGAGGATGGTGGGGATGGAGGTGGCTTTCCACCATTCCTTTTGGAATCCTTCTTTTCATCTTTTTTGTCCTCTAAGCTTCCTTCTGCATGTGGAGGTTTAGAACTCTCCAACCATTCTAGTGTTCATATCTTCATAGAGGACTTTAGCCATCTCAATCAAAGTATAGAAAGCTTTCTTGAATTCTTCCTCTTCTGAAGAGGGACCTTCATGCTCTCTTTCTCCAGACATAATGGCTATGGAGTCAAGCTCAGAAATTTGTATTGATTGTACCTCTTCAATCACTTCAGCCTCTTGTGCAATTTGTGCCTCTTTAATCTCAACTGATGGACATGGAACTTGAGGTGATTCAAGTGCTTCCATAGAGAGTTTATCCATGAGCATGTGATTTTCAATTCATCTAACTTGGTGAAATTTAGTGTTTTGCATGAACTTAAAAGCATGAATTTAAATAACTGAACAACAACATATAAAAACACAGCAAGCACAAATAATAGAGCTCAATACACAATTTTTTTTGAAGGAGTTCACCCCTCCTGGGCTACATCTCCTTGGTCCAGCTTCATAATGTGAGCCTTTGTATTAGCTTCAATAGTGCTCAAATTGTTGTTACATGCATCTAATGCTCTTGGAACCTATTCCAATGAGTTTAAAACATTCAAATCTATTAAAAATGTCTATTTGTTTACTCAATTTGGTTACCAGCTGCTTTAGGAATCACCTCTAACACCTAGTGGCCCTAGGCTTCAAAAATCTTCAAGTGAACAAAAACACTTGTAGATGACCTCTTCTGCCTCTCAAACCTACTCCAATGAATTCCTAGCATGCTAATTAGCCAAAAATGACTATTCACTTTTTACTTTTGGTTGAGAATTGAGTAAGTAATGGCTCAAATGGTTTTTCCTGGAAAACCTCCTCAAAATCTGGAGAACTCCCAGTTAAGTCTGACAAGTTTGGTGGCAGTTTCGGATTTACTGGCTCCGTCATAAATTCCACCAACTTAATTACGTATTAATTAAATGATATACTGATTAGTGGCACACTAATCCCGCTTAACAGTTGGCCCCTAGCTCCTAGTTCAGGCGCTTGGTCACATGGGGTGGGGGTTAGACCCAGGGGCTTTCTTTTTACCAAACTTGCAGAAGCTTTAACTTTTGCATACGATATCGTTTTTTCGAGCCGTTTATGGCGTTGGAAATATGGAGACAAACTCCATCCATTAATTCGGGTCTGAAGCAATTCTAAGCACTTTCATTTTTTTTAGCTAAAATACTGATGCCCGATCACTCAAGTAACAAACCCCTCAAACCAACTGAAATTTTAATGCATCAAACCCTTGGATGCTCCTTTGATATGGACAAGGGTGCATTTAGGAGGCTCCAGAGGCTCCCACAACAAGGACAAGGGGGTGTCTGGTGAATTTTTTCCCCAGTGTTGTCCCTGCGACTCTAGGATTTGTGCCACTTTTTCAGGCTCAGAGCCCATATCACTTCCCAGAACTCAATGACACCTTCAAATGAAATTTCACAGTGAAACAAAGATACATTTTCATAAACATCAACAAGGACTAGACTGGACCCCTACTAGCCATGACATCCATTTCGTCAAACATGTCACAAACATGAAAGCTATGGGTCTCAACAATGGAATTGAGCATACGGGTCTGATACTTATCTGAGATTTGCTATGAGGAATTATCTCCTTATCACATTAGTCACATTATCATATATTAGGCCATAGATACAATGTTCATTCATTTACAAGTAAAAACATGATGAGAGTCATACATAGCCATTATTGTAATACATGTTCATAAAAAGCTTAATAACCACTGAAATACCAAGGAAACAACAGCCATATAATCCACATATAAACCAATATAGCACTTATAACATATCAAGGAGAAAGAGAGCTCTTATTGATGATTGCATAGGTCAACCA
This sequence comes from Pinus taeda, assembly GCA_000404065.3. Classification (NCBI taxonomy): domain Eukaryota; kingdom Viridiplantae; phylum Streptophyta; class Pinopsida; order Pinales; family Pinaceae; genus Pinus; species Pinus taeda. Next base: position 39,414 of record APFE030202347.1, read on the forward strand.
TGTATGGGAATTCCACAAACCAATTGACCGTAGACTAGGCTGAACCAAATCTTTCTTTCATCTAGTCACCCCCGTGCCATATTCCAAGCATGAATGTGGGATATCATGAAACAAATCCATCAAAACTGAATCGGGACTTCCAGAGGCCAAACCAAGGCTCCAGAGCGGTTTTCGAACCAAGGCTTCCAGGACTAGTAATTCAACCCACAACTGTCGTCGAGCTTCTAGAGCATTTGCCCAACCAAGGCTTCCAAAGCATTCGTCCAACCAAGGCTTCCACGACTAGTAACTCAACCCAAGTTGTTACAAGACTTCTAGAGCGTTTGTCCAACCAAGGCTTCCAAGAACCAATAACTCAACCCATAACCAAAGGCATAAGAAAACCAACCAGAAAACAAAATTAAAACCCACAACACCATGGCTATCCCGAAAATGGAAAGGTTATGTTAGGTTCCTATAATACTAGTAATTCCCCCATTACTATTGTCATTATAGTCATTATTGTTATTGTTGTGCCCCTATTGTCCCCATATTGTTATTATTGTGCCCCATAGAAGCCCACTATTATTATTGTTGTGCCCTTATATTATTATTGTTATATCGGCTTTGATTATATTGTGACATGTTAGACTCCTATACATAGAAAGGAGGTTTTGTCATTTGTATCATCCAAGAATTGTTCATTTGTGTAATGTAAAGGAGGTTTCCCCCTCGAAGAGGTTGATTTTGAAGGCGTTGATCTATCTTTTCTTCTATTTTGTGAGTTGGTTGCATCACATTTGGTATCAGAGCTTTGGATTCTAGGGTTTCACTGCTCCAAACAGGTCATCGTGGCATTTTCGCTATAACTTTTTTTCTATGATGTTTCAGAAGCTAAAAAAAAACCCGTTTGAGCTGAAATCTCTCTGAACCTCAAGTTCAAATTTCAAATATTTTCCCGCTATATTTGCGGAGATATGATCCAAGGAAGTTAGGGTTTTTGCAGGATCCCGAATTATATGTCAAACATGTGACCTGGGGCAAATCATCATAACTTCTTCTTCTTCTTCTTCTTCTTTTTCTTCTAAGCATCAGATTGAAATTTTGTAAGAAGTCACAGAAAGAGAACGACATGTAGTTTTATGTGTATTAGTTTCAGATCCTAACGTCGAAATAGTGACACGTGGCACTTCGTACAAGTTCGCTCTACTGAACCAGTCTATAATCAGGTCATCGTGGAAGATTTGGCATAACTCTTCCTTGGAGAATCCAATCTTGATCAGACTTTCGGGGTTAGAAAGAGGACTTAGAAGGCTACTGTAAGACACAATTTCAGACCTTGGAAATATGAAATTACAGAGATACAACAGATTCAATATCGAGCTCCAACAAAGTGAAAAAATGTGTGGTTTTTTTTTTGCATAAGTTTGGTTTGGAAAATTAGTTTGGAGGAACTCAAAGGGCATAGTGAAGCATTATTATCATTAATTGATGTCCTAAAGAAATAAAATGAAAACACCTAGTAAGAAACCTAAAATATCTAGAACGACTCATGAAGAAGATGAAGAAATTCAACATGATATATCTAAATTACGAGACCAAGTGCAAGAAATTTCACTCTCACAAAAAGTAACAAAAGCTAAGATGGATGGTTTAAAGAAAGGCGTAGAAGCTAAGATAGATGGTATGGAAGACAACATTGAAGATTGGAATAAAGACATGGAATGTTGGAAGGAAGGTTTGACAAAGTTGCTACAAGAAAGGCTTCCCAATGGCGAAAAGGTAGTAGAGGAAACTCATAATAAGAACAAAAGAAATGTTAATCATGATTCGAAGAATCACAACATTGAAGATTTGAAGAAATACGTGGAAGGTTCGACAAAGTTGCTACAAGAAAGGCTTCTTAATGGCAAAAAGGTAGTAGAGGAAACTCATGATGAGAACAAAAAAAATGTTAATCATGATTTCATAGACTCTAATGTTGTAACAAAGACCCACCACGTTCCAAAGATCGATATGAGGAAGTTTGATGGCGAGGATCCCGTAACATGGATACTACAGATGGAACAATATTTCAATCTCCTTAATGTGCAAAACACACAAAAGGTACGCATTGCAACTTTATATTTGGAACCAAATCAGTTTGTATGGTATCAATGGCTTTGCTCTCGTAAACAAATTGTCACTTGGGCAATTTTTACGGAATAAATGATAGCACATTATGAGGATACAAAAAGCAACACCTTTTTTAGCCAATTGATAAATCTCAAACAAAAGGGTTCAATGGATGAGCACATTGAGGACTTCCAAAAATTGAATATAAGGGTAAAAGATATTCCAGAGGAGCATAAGAGTGATGTGTTTATAGGGAATTTGAAGGATAACATCCAACACGAGGTTTGCCTTTAGGAACTTGATTCATTGGAGAAGGCATTCAGGTTGGCAAGAAAAATGGAAAGCAAAATTATGGCAACAAGGAAGCATACCACTCACAATTATAACGATGGAAGTGTTGTTGCTCCTAGCCTTTCACAACCTATAAGGTTGACACCACAACAATTGGAAGAAAAAAGAGCAAAAGGGCTTTGTTATAGTTGTGATAGAAAATACACTAAAGGTCATAAGTGTGCTAAAAAGAAATTATTTTACATATATTGT
>APFE030202347.1:54426-86148 GCA_000404065.3 Pinus taeda
GAAGATTCCACATGGAAGGACAAGAATTTTATACAGAAGCATCAAGAACTACTCAAGTGTTGAGGACAACACTTTTTGAAGGAGAGGGGCATGTTAGGCCCTATACTACTAGTGTAACCCCTTATTGTTATTAGTACAACCCACTTATTATATTGATGTACCCATGTAGTGCCCATATTGTTACTATTGTGCCCCATAGAAGCCCACTATTGTTATTATTGTGCCCTTACATTATTGTTTTTATGTCGACTCTAATTATATTATGACCCCTTAGACTCCTATATATAGAAAGGAGGTCTTTTCATTTGTATCATCCAAGAATTGTTCATTTATGTAATGTAAAGGAGGTTGCCCCCTCAAAGAGGCTGAATTCTAAGGCGTTGATCTATATTTTCTATCTTTTCTTGAGCTGGTTTCATAACAGCTGGGTTTTATTGGCCTAATCTTTCTGCTGATGTGTACAAAACAGTAATGAGCTGCCATGAGTACCATATTTTTCAAGGAAAAATAAAACTTGTTCCATTACCTTTGTAGCCAATTTTGGTCTCAGCTCTATTTCAACAGTGGGGTTTTCATTTTGTTGGAGAAATACATCCTTCATTATCTACAGCACAAGTGGATCATGACAGCCACAAACTACTTTACGAAATGTATTGAAGCAATTCCAACAAAGCAAGCTATTGATTTTGTTGTCATTCAATTTATTGAAACTAATATCTTGTCTATATTTGGTTGCCCGCAGAAAATAATCACTAACAATGATGTTTCTCTCAAGTCCAATAATATGGTGGAGTTTTGTGAGAAGTACCATATCACATTGGGGCATTATACTACTTATTACCCACAAGGAAATGGGTTGGTTGAATCCCCTAATAAATATCTAGTTAACATCATTAAGAGTTCTCTTGAGGTCAATAAAAAGAACTAGCACAAAAATCTCATTAATGCTTTATGGGTGGACAGAGTCAGTACTAAAAAATAAATAGGCATGTCTCCTTTTCAGTTCATGTATGAGGTTGATACTATTGTTCCTTCATCCCTTGTTGTTCCAATCATGAAACTTCTAAAGGAAGTAAGCAGCAAATCAAATGATGTGTAGCAGAGGATATGTCAATTGATCCATCTACAACAAACTAGGGAAGAAGTATTTCAAAATACTTCCAAGATTCAGGAAAGGATTAAAAATATTTATGACCGTAAGAGCAAAGAAGATAACTTCAACATGGATGATGTGGTTCTTCGTTTGGATGCACAGAATGAAGAGAAGGGATAACACAACAAGTTTGAAAACCTATGGAAGGGACTATATAGAATCTCATCCTTCAAGGGGAAGAATGCTTATGTGTTGGAAGAAATGAATGGCCACAGTTATTTAGGAGGAGAAAATCTATGGTAGGATTCTTAAGCATTACTACATCTGAAGAAATTTCTGGAAAGTTTCATGATCATTGTATATACCAGTTTACATTTCATGTCAGAGTTTGCAATGGCTATTTTAAGAGTTTGAAGCCTAAGGAGAAGACCATAAGGCTTCTTGATCAATGGCCAGTTTAAATTTTATGTTTTCTTTGTTTATTATTTGTAAAGGTCAGTCAGTCAGTCAATTTTCAGATTCAATTTAGTTTTTTCATTTTGACTCCATGCCTAAAGAATAAGGCTACAAGATCTACAATGTTCTTGACACCTCCAAGGAGCTGGCATCCCCAGCTAGAGCCAATGTTAGTTTCATTTAGTTCTACCTGTCACCAGTGATCAAATATGCTTTTACAAAGTTTTGTTACAGGTCTCAAAGTCAAATTTTATCATGTCACTAGGTTTTGAGAATAAAATTTGGTCACTGGTTAGTGTGTCTAGGGTTATTTCTACTCTCTCAAGAATTTCACATGCCAGTCACTTTCATCACTCAACGAAGTGTGTCATCATTAAGAGACTATCATCATCATGTCAATCATCACCATCATGATTCCATTAAGTTGAGTGTCTCCATTAGGTCATTAGGATTTCAAGGTCACTAAAACTTTCATTTCATGCATAAAATCTGATAAAGGGGGAGTGGTAATAAGCAAGTCTCTTCAATGAATTTCGATTTCATATGTAATTTTATGTTTTTATATGTAATAAGTACTTTAAAGTTCCAAAAACATCCAATGTTTCAAGAAAGAAAATAAAGTTACAAAGGTTCAAATTTTAAAGGTTATAAAGAGTCAAGGTTCCAAATTTGAGTTTAAAAGGGTAAGATGAGTTTTTTTTTTTCTCATTTGCACTTTTAAAAATCTTACGATCTCCCAATCATCATCGTGCAAGCTCAAAAAGGAGAAAAATTGGAAAATTGATATTTTTGTTGCATTTTGGGAGAGGTGTGACCCTTCTTAGGAGGTGCGACCTTTCCTGCAACCTTTCTAAGCATTGCTACTCTTTGCATGACCTTTTTGGAATTGAAACCCAAGGAGTGAACCACAACGCCACTCTTATGGGAAATTCGCATTGTTTGGATTTCTTCTTGGTTTCAAGATAATATTCGATTTCTTCCATCTTCCAAATATTTTTCAAGGACTCCTAAGCCTCCAAAAATATTAAGTGATCATCTACACCATCATTTCAAAGAATTTCATCAAGATAAATTGATTTCTTCTCATGGTTTTCTCCAGCAAAGATTTTGGTGAATGAAACCTAGCTTCTACTCATTTACCACTATCATATATCATCCATGAAACATTAAATTAAGATCTCCTATCATCTCACTACTCATTCGCCATTGATTTCATCAAACCCTAGCCTTCCACTACGTTTTCACCTTTGAGAAAACTCCCACATCATTTTTATCAACACCATCTGGCTAGGGTATTATCCTTCAATAAATTTAATGGAGAGTTAATGAGAGAGTGAAAAGAAAATGCACAAGGGAGGACATCATTCAAGGTTTGATCCATCCAACCTAAGAGAAAACAATGCTTCTCCATTTGTCTAAAAATGTTTCAGAAATGATGGTTGTATGAAGTTTTGTGAGAAGGTTGCAAAGGTTGGTTCTCGTGTCCATTTGAAAAAATCCTTTTTTCCCAAAATTCAAACATATACAAGGTTGTCATAGCAGGTATAGTGTTCAATGTTTCAGAAGATATTATTTCTTCAGCCAAATGTATTCTAGATCATGGTGACACTTGGTTCAAAGGCATAGAATTACACCTTGATGATCATAAGATGTTCCTAAAACCTAATGTTAGAGAGAATTCTAAGCATGCTTTTCCTTTTAGACATCTCCTTAACAAGTATGCCCCTTTAATTAAGCTTATTATGAAATATTTTAGATGTGAAGGCAAATTATCCAGATTATATAGGTATCATGTTATGTCACTTATGCACTTCACCTCTACAAGAACACTTAATTTGTGAAACTTTCTGTTTAGAAGTGTGGTGAAGATGACTAAAGAAATTCACACCAAGGTACAACCTCATATCTCCAATATGTTTCATGATAGCCTGATCAAGGTTGTGGTTATGTATCAACTGTGATTTAATCAAATCACTTGGGAAACCTTTCTAGATAAACTAAAAACGGCTCCTGGTATTAGCCCCACTATTTCTCCTAGCAAAACAACACCATCAAGGTCAAGATCCACATGACCAATGGAGCATGGTTCAACAAGCAAATAGGCAGAGGTTTTAGAGGCACCTAGACCTAAGGTAACCAAGATATATCAAAGAGGGAACATGCTTGTGTTTGCTCCACAGATTATGGAAGGGGCCAAGCCTTCTACATCAGAACAACAGGGATCACATTTGTAGGATGATGAGGCCATCCATCATGACATAAACGTAGTGGATTTGGAGTCCCAAGATGATCATCAAATCTAGCAACAAGTTATCAATGAGAAGGATGTAGGAATTTACAGGGTAAGTTTCTCAGACAGAACACCAAAAGGAACCGCTCACAAACAGATCACAGATCAATACACCAGTATTTTGACGTGGTTAAAACCCTCAGAGAGGGAAACAGTCCACGGCCTGCGCCAACGTGGCTACCACAGGCAATTTATTAATAAAAGAATGAAAATTTACATAAGCTTCTCTCATGCACGGTTAACCTACAAATGACCCTCCATGCGCTTTAAATAGAATTCATGGACCAATCGGGTGTCAAGCCACGGATCAAGTGTCGGTAATACCGAGGAGAGAATGAACCGTCGGATCACTACATATCGTGACCGTCGGATTGTAAGTTACAAAATGTACAACGGTAAAGAAACACACTTTACCTAACTCTATACCTAACTCTATACTAGACCAAGTTGAACTTAACTATTCCTATGTGTCGGAATATCCTAACATCCCCCCTTAAGAACAACTTGGGATAGGATTGAAGGATTTACAATTATGACACAATAGGAGAAGGAAGGAGGCACTAGAGCCTATCCCCCCTTAGTGACAACTTCCTGAACTCCAAGCATATATCGAAGTTTAGTGAACTTCGCCTCTGTGAGAGCCTTTGTGAAGATGTCTGCAACCTGATCATCTGTTGAACAATATTGCACTTCAAGAACATGGTCATGAATGAGCTTTCTGATGAAGTGCATGTGAAGTTCAATGTGTTTGCTGCGCTGATGCTGAACTGGATCTTGGCAAAGCTGAATGGCACTTTGATTATCACACCAAAGTGTAGTCGGATGCTGCTGCTCAAAGCCCAATTCTGATAGGATCTGACGAAGCCACAAGGCTTCCTTACTAGCTTCCACGGCACCACGATACTCTGCTTCTGCTGACGAAAGAGAAATGGCAGCCTGTTTCTTACAAGCCCATGTAATAGGTCCTGAACCAAGAGTGAGGACATAACCGGCAGTAGACTTCCGATCATCAGGGTCACCAGCCCAATCAGAATCAGTGAAACCAACTAATAGAGGAGTTGCTTTGGCACTGTAATGAATCCCAAACTGTATTGTACCTCGAACATAATGAAGTATTCTTTTAGCTGCTTTCCAATGACTTTCACGGGGGTTTTGCAAAAAAAGAGCAACAAGGCCAACAGCAAAGGAAAGGTCAGGACGAGTATGGGTTAAATACAAGAGTTTTCCTACAAGTTGACGGTATAAGGTAGCATCAACTTCAGGAGAAGTACAAGAGACTGAAAGTTTGACTCCAGACTGAAAGGGAGAAGGGGCTGGCTTACATTCTTCCATGTGGAAATGACGAAGAATATCACAAGCATACTTGGACTGGGAAAGGGAAATACCCTCCTTGGATTGCAAGACTTGAAGACCGAGAAAATAGTGTAAGTGTCCTAAGTCTGACATTTCAAATTTCTTTTTAAGGCTGGACTTCACATGGTTTATAAGGTTGGGATCACTACCAGTAAGAATAAGATCATCAACATAAAGAACAAGGATGATAAGAGAGTTTCCCACTTTCTTGGTGTAGACAGTATTGTCAGAATAACACCTAGAAAAGCCAGACTCTAAAAGAAAGCTATTCATTTTGGCATACCAAGCCCGAGGAGCTTGCTTGAGACCATAAAGAGATTTCTTAAGTCGACATACAAGGTTGGAGTCTGTTTGGATGAAGCCAATGGGTTGTTCCATATAGATTTCTTCATGCAAGTCCCCATGCAAGAAGGCAGATTTAACATCCATCTGATGGACTTCCCATTTTAAAGAGGCAGTAAGGGAAAGAACAAGGCGGATAGAGTTCATTTTGGCAACAGGGGAGAAGGTGTCAGTGTAGTCAATGCCTTCAACCTGTGAAAAGCCCTTAGCAACAAGACGAGCTTTATGTTTATCACCTTTCCCATCTGGTCCATACTTGGTCCTGTAAACCCATTTACATCTAACAAGGTTGCGTCCCTTTGGTAGAGGAACAAGATCCCATGTATCATTTGCCAACAATGAATGATATTCTTCATTCATAGCTGCTTCCCAATGTGGATGGCCTGAAGCTTCTGCAAAAGTGTCAGGATCATGATTTACTGGAGCTTGAGCCAGTAAAGAAGAGGCTCTTTCAAACTGAGAACGTGTACGTCGCCGATCTGTAGGATCACCGGCAAGATCACCTGCTGCATCCCGAGTAGTACGGACCCATCTTGGAAGTTGAGGATCCTGAGAAGGTGGGGGAGGATTGTCATCCTCACTTTCATCATCTGAAGAAGAAATGTTTGCAAAAGTAGAAGAGATAGGAAGAGGTGGCACATCCGCCGGACTAGGCTCGCAGGCCGATTTATTTTCATCAAATTTTACATCTCTTCTAATGATAACATTTTTGGACTTAAATGGAATAAGTCTATACTATATCCTTTGACATCTTCAGAATATCCAACAAAAATACATTTTTCACTCTTAGGTTCTAAAGCTTTATGTTTCTCATCTGGAATATGGGCCCATGCTTCACTTCCAAAAACACAAAAGTGACTTATATCTAGTTTAATTGAGCTCCATGCTTCTTCTGGAGTGATATTCTTTAAAACCTTAGTAGGAGTGCGATTTATTATGTAATTTGCACAGTTAATTGCTTCTGCCCAATAGTTAAGACTAAGTTCTTTAGATTGAAGCATACAATTAGCCATTTCCTTTAAGGTGCGATTCTTCCTTTCAGCTACACCATTTTGTTGTGGAGTATATGGAACAGTATGTTGCATTTGAATTCCATTCTCAGTGCAAAAGTTGATGAATTTGTTTTTAACATATTCTCTTCCATTATCAGATCTTAGCTTAAGAATTTGATGTCCAAATTGTTTTTCAACAAAGGCCTTAAAGGCCAAGAACATGTTAAATACTTCACTCTTGAGTTTTAAGAAGTATACCCATGTTAGGTCCCTATACTACTAGTGTAACCCCTTCTTGTTATTAGTACAACCCCCATATTATATTGTTGTGCCCATGTAGTCCCCATATTGTTATTATTGTGCCCCATAGAAGCCCACTATGCTCCTGGCGAAAAACTAAGTAAAATGAGTATAAAGTCGGCCTAGTTCCGACATTGCCAAAATTTGGCCCTTAGGAAATCTTTTAGATTCCTCATGATTCCACAAAGATTCTTCTCTACAAGTTGACTGAAGATCTGCTGCTCAGATCCAAAAACCGATCATGCCATCAGACTCTTGGCAAAATTCTGGTTCGTTTAATTATAAAGTTGGCATGATTTTGTCACTGAGAAAATTTGGCCCCAAGTGAATCTTTTAGGTTCCTCATGATTTCACAACGATTCCTCTATACAAGTTTACTGAGGATATGCTACTCAAATGACAGATTTGATCTCACCATTGCGTTCCTTGTGAAATTATGAGAAAAATGACCATAAATTCGACATCATTCTGCCTCTGTAAAAAATCACCCTCCAAGGGAATCTTTTAGATTCCTCAAGATTCCTTGTGTCAGGGTTTCATCATCCTCGATCTATGTGCCAATCAGGTTCCTCCTTATGTGTGTCTCCCTCCTCCATTGTCTAGGCAAATGAGATTTCAAGTTTAAATAATTTAATCTAGGTGAATTTTACAATGTTGTGCCCATTTGGGCATTTGGTTAAGTCATTTGGCTTGGACGGTAGAGGTCTCGGGGTCAAGCCTGCGAGCCTCTCCCATATAACATGTTGGCAATTGTACTTTAAAAAAAAAATGGGCATGTCTTGTTATAGGAACGTGGAGTTTTTGGATGGTGTGATGTGAGTGGAGTCACCCATGGGTCAGGCGGGCCGAACCGGTCAGGCAGGTTCGATCCTCACTGACACCATTGTATTTGTGTGGTCATTGTTTAAACGATCGGTTGCAATGGGTTGGTGGGGTTTGACCACTCGCCAACCATATATTATATAACATCTAGATATGCGGTGGGGTGGCAAGGGTGGTGGCCCGCTACCCCTTTTTTAAATATCTTTGTTTTTGTTTTTTATTACAACTTGTCAAAATCATTCAACCAATTTTTAAGTTTTACTAGACAAATTAAAGAGGCGAAAAATTCACCCGTTCCGGTCGTCGGAATCCGTTGCCGATAAGTGTCAAATTGTTGCCTTGTTACCAAAAATTTGATTGGCCATAACTTTCACATACAAACTTGGATTGAGGTGTTGTTTTCACCATTGGAAAGCTTGTGATGAGATATTTGATATGATTCTAGTTTCATTTCAATCCAACAAATTTTATTTTTGAACTTTTCCTTAGTCCTCTTAGATCTTTGAGTGTCTCTAGAGCCACTTGGATCATTCCTCCCCACTGAGGAGCTTTGGGTCCTCCAAAAGCATGAACATAATTTGTAATTGTTGTGTTACATTGTCTGCACAATAAGTGCCCTGAATAGTGACACTTCCTTCTCCTTCACCCTTGTTCTTCAGAGCCATAAGTGATGAACCGACACCTGCATCCTCTACAAATCTGTAATATAATCTTTGCAAACTACATGTTCAATTACATTACTAATCATGACCCAAGCATCCCCATACTTGATAAGAGTTTATAACACACACTCTTTGGTCAAGTGTGCATCATTGTAGAAACCATTACCCCAACTATCAATAAAAGGCTAAAAACATCATTGTTGCTTTTATAAATGATGGAAAATACGTCATCACTTTTACAATTATATCACAACACATGATTTACAAAATGTAGCAATGACAAGCTACTATATTTAGTAAAACCATCTCTCACTCATCAAAGTGAATGGGTCATCTCTTTATTGTGGATTTTCTTGTTGAGTATTTTCGCCAATTGGTTCCTGTATGGGCGTTTTGTCCTTGAGACACTGCTTTAGATGGAGCCTCCAACACGTGGTTCTTTGATGTCCACCTCTATTGAAATGATTAGAAAAGGTCTTTTTCCTCTAGATCTCCTTAACCTTCTTCCTTCCCTTATGTGGATAAGGTATTTCACATCTTGTCCCCTTTCTTTCTACCATTCTCTTCCAACACTCAGAAACCATGTGGTTATGCAATCCACGAAAACTACATGATTTTCTACGACGTGATTTCTGCTTATCATTAATGATATGATTGTAATCAAAGTGAACTTTAGAATATTGAGACTTTTTATATCTCTCTTGGTTGTCTCTGGTGCAATCCTGGCAATGAGATTTTGCCTTAGCTCTTCCTCTGCAATGTGCACTACCATGGGAGGATTGTGATGTGTTCCAATCATTCTTTTTCCTTGATGGTTTCGACAATGCCTTGGAAGTTTTTGCTACCTTCGAGCACTCTCCTTCTGTGCATCCCATCTTGGTAAGGAGTCTCAAGTTGGTTCCTGAAATGGGTACCTCAAGGCTTCCAACAGTAATAATGTCGTGTGAAAATGAAACTAAAGAGTGATCAACATTGTTTACTTCAATTTTCGGTTCTGAAGCAGGTGATGATGGATTCACTAAGACTTCATTGCGCTTCAAATTTTCCAAGGCCTCTTCTATGGGTCGTAACTAAAGTTACAATCTTCGTTTCTCCTACTTTTCTTCTCAAAGAAGTCTCCTCAATTCAACATTCTTTGCTTGAAGGCTCTGATTGATCTCCTCATTCGAATTATGAGAAGACGATGAAGAAGACGAATAATCATTGGAATATGGAGATGGAGCATTGTCATCTACTCTTTCTTTCTCCCATTCCTCTCTTTCCATTTTCTCCTCATAATCTGCATACATTAAATCTACCATGTTGGCCATCTTGTATAAGGCCTCGTAGAGATCTTTGTCATCCTCCATTTTCCTTCTTGTTGCACGTTCAATCTCTGGTTATCATTCAAACTCGCAATTCACATCAGCGAGAAGACTGCTTTGATACCAAACTTGATCCAGGCTACCGGAATTAACCAAGATCTTTTACTTTTGTGATGTTAGCAGAATTGTATGTGAAAGAGTATGAAAAACCACATGTGCATACTTTAAAGAAGAGAGAACATAATGATAACCATCAAATCAAAGAACGCATACACATTGATAACGGAGTTCACCCAATGTGGGTTACGTCTCCGGGCCCGGTGTCAAGAGTGGGGAGGCCGCTTCATTAAATGTTGCAAGATGATGATGATTTACATGATATATTCTTTGTCATTACAACGATAAACTCCCTCAACTAGAGTGGCATGTCTCTCCACGAGACATTCTTCTACACAAATTCTCACTCATATGTGCCCTCCTTTAGCATGACAAGATATATAATTCTCACATGAAGTGGCATACGAGTATCCTCCAACAGAATGGTAAACAAAGATCTCAACATAAAAAATATAATCTCAGTAAATCAAAAGAAAGACATGGCATCACTACATCATATACCTCCACTTTCGAGGATGGCCGGAAAATTCACAACTTTTTTGAAGAAATGGATTGTCGAATGACTATAAACTCGACCCCTTTCTTACATCGTAAAAATCTGGACCCTTGGGAATCTCAAAGATTCCCAAAGATTCCTTCTCATTGGTTGACTGAAGTTTTGTTGCTCATATGAGATTTTTGAGCTCACCACCACACTCCTTGCGAAAAACTAAGTAAAATGAGTATAAAGTCGGCCTGGTTCCGACATTGTCAAAATTTGGCCCTTGGGAACCTTTTAGATTCCTCATGATTCCACAAAGATTCATCTTTGCAATTTGACTGAAGATCTACTACTCAGGTTCAAAAGCCAATCACACCACCAGACTCTTGGCGAAATTCTGGTTCGTTTGAGTATAAAGTTGGCATGATTATGTCACTGTGAAAATTTAGCCCCATGGGAATCTTTTAGATTCCTCATGATTCCACAAAGACTCCTCTCTGCAAGTTGACTAAAGATCTGTTATTTAAATGGAAAATCTGATCTCACCATCATGCTCCGTGCGATATTCTGAGAAAAATGACTGTAAATTTGACATCATTATGCCTTTGTAAAAAATCAGCCTCTAAGGGAATCTTTTAGATTCCTCAAGATTCCCTGCGTCAGGGTTCCATCCTCCTCAATCCGCATCGTGCTCAAGATTCCTTGTTCTGTGTGCTAACCTCCTTTGTTTCCTGAGAAAACGATATTTCAGGTTTAAATAATTTAATCTGGGCATATTTTACAATGTTGTGCCTATTTGGGCATTTGATTAAGTCGTTTGGCTTAGGGGGTGGAGATCCTGGGGTCAAGCCTACGGGCCTTCCCCAAATAACATGTTGGTGATTGTTATTTTTTTAAAAGGGTGCATTTTGATATGGGAATGTGGAGTGGTTGGATGGTGTGACGTGAGTGGGGCTGCCCGTGGGGTGCGCCAAGTGAACCAATAGGGCGGGTTTGATCCTCGTCGACCGCGTTGTATTTGTGTGCCATTTATTTAAATGTTCAGGTGTCTATGGGTTGGCGGGGTTTGACCACCTGTCAACCATATATTATATAAAATATAGATATGCGGTGGGGTGGCAGGGTTGGCGGTCGCCACCCCTTTTTTAATATTTTTTTTTACTTTTTGTTTTTTATTACAACAACTTGTGAAAATCATTCGACTGATTTTTAAGGTTTACTGGACAGATTAAAGAGGCAACAAGTTCGCCTATTCTAGCCACCATAATCTGTCACTGGTAAGTGTCAAATTATTGCCTCATTAGGGGTTGCCAATGGGCCTAGTTTGACCAAAAAATTGATTGGCCATAACTTTCACATACAAACTCAGATTGAGGTGTTGTTTGTGCTATTGGAAATCTTGCGATGAGATCTTCGATTTGACCCTAGTCTCACCTCAATCCAGAAACTTTTATTTTTGATATCTTCCTTAGTCCCCTTGGATCTTTGTGTGTCTCTAGAGCCACCTGGATCAACTCTGGCTCTGGCTAACTCTAATTGCAGACTCTAGTTCTGGCTATGGCTCAAGATTTTTTGATATGACTCCAAAGCTATTAGTTGACTATTTATTTTTACCTGTTAGATATAAGGTGATAAGATGAAGATCTATCCACTGCAAGATGTGTCAATGCTCAAGAATGGACTTTGCAGTATGACCGATATATCTTCTTGGCTATTGAAAACTATTGTTAAGAAGTGATCCATCCAAGGTGAATCTTTTCTCTTGTAGGAGTCTTGTGTCTAGAACATATGTATGCCTGGAACATATGTATGAATGATTAGTACGTTTTACACAATGCTTATAAGGGTGAAGATCAAAACACTGATCTTACATGTGGCCAACTCGATCACAATGTTGGAATTTGTGAATCTTACGTGGAAGAGGAACAAGAGAAGATGAGTTGTCCTGAAGAAATCCAACACTCTAAATCCAAATTGGTTTGTAATAGTCTAGGAGGTATGACTTCCTTTTCATAACCAAGACTGGTTCTACAATTGTTGTTGGTAACTTCTTTCCAAAGTTTGATGATTGGAATGGGAAGTGCAAACAAAAGCTCTTCTTGTTCATGTGAATCTACTCTTGAAGTATGATCATGTGTTGGTTGTTGTAAGAGTCTTTCTCAAACTAAAAAATAGAATTGTTCTAAACAAGAACCAGTTCAGAATGTTGACTCTTTTGATGTAATTCATCTCATTGGAGCTATGAATTGAGTTGAACAAAATTAATCTTGTTATATGCATCTTGTAAACATATTAGAATGTTGGCGAGAGTGACTTTGTTGATTTTGACTATATCATCAACAATAGAGATATTAAAGTGTTTAGTGACTCTAATAACTAAACAACTCTAGCCATTTTTTCAACCGTATAAAATTAACAAATGAAGGATGTCAGTTTCTCCTGAAAATGCACCAATGAACTTACGAAAAGGAAATTATCCATAACTTATTATTATTATGGAGTTGAATTGATCTTTTATATGATCGTGACATTGATGCTTTGCACCCTTTTATTACTAGCTTGAACGAAGCTAGCTAATCCATAAACTGTTGTGGGTATTCCACTAGACATTTCATTGTAATAGATTTGATAAATTATAGTTAAAATCCAAAAATCTAAAATATGAGGGTTTTCTCTTTAGATTTTTGCATCTGTAAATTTATGTTTATTGCGTATGCGTGCAAATTATAA
The DNA here is from genome assembly GCA_000404065.3 of Pinus taeda. Taxonomy (NCBI): domain Eukaryota; kingdom Viridiplantae; phylum Streptophyta; class Pinopsida; order Pinales; family Pinaceae; genus Pinus; species Pinus taeda. The sequence continues at coordinate 67,369 of APFE030202347.1, forward strand.
CTATGCAAAAAATAGAGAACAACGAAATGAAAACTCACAAACCACAATTGACACAAGATATATCATAGGAAACCCTTTCGAGAGAAAACCCAGTTAGAAGGTGAGGTCGCTCTACTCTATTTCTCTGAATAGAAAATGGATACAATACAAAGAAGTAGGTCCTATGGCCCGTGGGCTACTATAATGCACAAATCCTCTCTATGTGCTCAGTCTTTATGCCTCTCGGTTACTCTACTCATCTATGGAACAAAATTTCCTCGAAAATAATAGAACCCCTTTTCCTCCTAGTGGCCCAATTATAACATAATTTGATATCCTACTAGTGGTTAGGTTTGACTCCTTCAATCCTAAAATAGAGTTACAATATGGACTCTTCTAGAGTCTTCTTAATTGTGATCATGTGGCTAGCCCCTTTCCATGAGTAATGGAGGTTGATGTGGCATCTTCTCGAATTATGGTAGACAAAACAAGAAGGTCAACTTATGAGAGGCATAGCTTTTGCATACAAACTCTGATTGAGGGGATTCTTGCACCATTGGAAAGATTTTTGTTTGTATAATATGAAAAAAAAGTGCAGGGCCAAGGTGGAAAAGCTTTACACCCCCAAAAAAACGTTGTTTGATGCCTCAAAATGTTCCTGGAAAATTTCAAATCCCAATTTGCCAAACTTGATCCCACGGATAAAAATGGTCTTGTGAGTTGATTCCTCCATTGTTTACACTCTTAAAGCATCAACATGGATGAAAAACAATATTATTATCAAATTTGGATCACCACCAAACTCACATAGTGAACCAATCTCACCTAGTGAACCCAAACGCCACTACTTTGTAATCAAGAGTTGTAAATAATTGTATTTAATGAAAGGAGGTCAACACTTCTTTCCTCCACAATTCAAACTATCAATAAAAAATTACAAGGCAAAGAGAAAAAAATTCCCTCATGAACAAAGATAGAAGTTGGGGTGAGACTTTGGATCCAATTTCAAAACTACCCAATAAAGTTGGAAGTAGCCAATAAGGAGACCATGAAAGGGGCATGTAAGTAGAGTAGCACATTAGCTAGGTGTAGTTTCTAGATTCAAATCCTAGTATATGTAAGTAGAGTAACCCATTGGTTGGGTGCATTTCCGAGATTCAAATCCTAGCATGTCCAAATTTTTACTAATTGGGAGGATGATGAGAAAGATTTTGATTAGAGATAGACCGTATTCTTACTTTAGTTGAAAATAAGCATTGGAAACCTAAAAAGATTACTTGTGATTGATTTTTTCTTGGAATATTGAGAACACTAAGAGAACGAGGATTAATTCCTTGTCATTTTTTCTCTACTATTAAATCAAATCAACCCAAATAAATCCACTCATTTATACCAAATACGGAAACATATCTAAAAGCAGGGGTTCCTTCCAAATGCAAATTCCACAAACAATAGGACTACCCACAACACTCTGGAATGCACTTCCTTCAACAATATTGACCCTCGCATCTAGTAGAATAAGTGGTGTTTTATCCCACATGATTGAATAAAGAGTCATTCAATGATCATATATAAGCACTTTGGTGTATGCCTTTACTAAAATAGTGGCACGAGTGTGTAAGGTTTAAGCATTTATATTACCATGGCTCATAAATAAAGTAGATCAGGCATATCAAACGCATGCACCATACATCCCAACTACACCTTCCAACGAATTTTACATCATTATGTGTCACATTCCAACTACACCTTCTAATAAATTATACTTGTGCAATGTGTACCCTACATCATCGATAACATCATGTAGATGAAATATTTGATCTTGGGTTGAATTCCCCAACGTCAGAGATATAGATATACTTGGACCAATACAATTTAATGAACTGATTGCCCTTACATATTCAAAGTGTAAAAGAAAAGAAAACTCGTGTTTATTAGGAATAGGTATGCAAAGAACTAAACAATTTGCAGTTCTATCTGTAGATTATGTAGCCACTACCCACTCATTGAAAGGATTGAAAGTAAGATTATCCTCATCTTGATGAATTACTATGGACCCAAAAAGGTCCTATATCAATAAATGATAGTCATCTCCAACAGACTCAAAAATGTACTCATGCCTTATATGTTATGCAACATCTCCCATGACACCCTCATGGACCATGTCGAGTCATGGCATTATAATAGAATAAAAAATGGGGCCAACTCTTTTCAGGTCAGGGCCATACAATATTTCCAAAAAGCCATAGACTTGAAGCTAGATCACTAGATGCTTTGTATAATATTGGAGGGTTGTTTAAAGACTTAGGTAGGTACGAAAGATCTATGGAAATGTATAACAAGGTGCTTTTTATCTAGCCTAATCACTGGTGTGCTCGACTCAACAGAGTGATGGCATTGTTGGGTGCTAAAGAAATTGAAGAAGCTAAAATATTTGAAAGAGGAAGGGGGTGCACAATTGTTATCTTATGCTTCAACAATCCTTGTCATGCCTATCTCTTTAGAAAACATTTTTTCACTTCTACTCTACTTTGACAGACAACACCATTATAGGAGAGCGATTGAGTGCATAGAGAAACAACCATAAATTCCAAGCTCTAAACAGACAGAGAACTCAAAAATAATGTTGCTGAGAGGTCAGTTGGACATTAGAGTAATATAGAACGTCTTTAGAATGACTAAGTAGCTGACTGAATGACATATCTTACAAGCTAGAATAGAAAAAGGTAGATCCAATGGGCAGAGGGGCCAGGGGTACTTTTTGAGTGGATGGAATGAGGAGCTATAACAAGACAGACAACCATTATCTAATGCCACTATTAACACACACAAGAAGATAGACAAAAGATTAGATAAGCATGTGATGCTTTATTAATCAAATGGTACACATATTAATACATTTCTACTGACTTGGATTCAAATTCCAAGGCATACGGTTCGCATTCCTCCACACCAACCCTAACAAATTAGGTGTCCAACAATTATGATTTTTTTTCAAAATAAGTGTTTGTAATTTTATTAATAAAAACAAAATTATAATTTAAAAACTTGTATTGAAAATTAAATTACATTATGTTTTATTAGTAGTTTTTTATTTAACTCTTCGTTTTACGCACCACTACAACATCTCCCCCAATGCCTCTTTACACAATTAAAAAGGAATATTTCTATATATAGAGATGTGAAATTTAGATAATATAAAAAAATATTAATAAGAACTAGCATAGATTCATCTTAATTGTTATTCTACCAAGCATTAAGAGGAATCAAATCTCTTGAGGTGTGAACCTTTCATTAAGTTTTTCACTTAAAAAGAGGCTTGCATTTAGAGAGATTTTGATCCATCTCAATGCTTGGTAGATTCAGAGTTAAGATGGATATATGTTGGTTACTTTCGCATTTCAATACCAAATAAAACTAGCACAACCACATTAGTAAATGTGGTTGACATATGTCAATCGACGTCATTTTCATACGTCAATTGGCATATTGGCATATGAAAATGACATTAATCTATGCATATTAACCACATTTAATAATGTGGCTGTGCTAGTATTAACATTGACATAAATATTCATATTTATACTAATATTAACATTAACATTAACATTAATATTAATTTCATCAATAATAATACTAATATTAACATTAACAATGTTAACAACCTTTATCATATCATGAGCTTCCTTATAAGTAGAGTATAAAATACCCAATTGGTCATAAAATAGAGATAAAATGTAAACATAGCCTATGATTTTGTTATTTGGCCTATTCTGATTGGCAAACTTTGTTTTAGTAGTAGTTATGATGTGAAAGCATGTTTTCTCTTATGCCTTTTTATGTATTTATTGGTGCAGACAAAATTGTCTGGTTAAAGTAAGAAACCTATATCAAATCATGGGCTTCCTTGTGTAATTTTTTATTCCCAATCCAAAGGAATTTAAATTTTAGTTTTAACATTCTTTATTAGAAGGTTTAGTCAATATAACTTAAGTGATGGTCTTTCTTGCTAGTTGCTTGTAGAATAAAATATAGACTTAACTTATAAATTCAGTGTTTGTGTTTTAATTGAACCAAGAGAAGCAAGATGCTTTACAATCTAGTTGTCTCTTATTTTAGATCCGTCTTCAAGTGTAATCCTCTTGCTCCTCTAAGACCCTAGATTTTATTGTTTGACTTGTTTTAATTGGGTTAACTAGATTAAACAACATGCTCTATAACCCGAGTGGGAGAGGTGTTCCTTACTTCATGACTGTATATTATTAAAGAAAATGTAGATTCAGTTAGAATGTAAATTGAATCTATTTGGAGAGGTTTGCAATTGAGTGTTTTAAGTGTTCACTCTCTATAAATACAACATACAATTTCTAATACAATGAATAAATTTGCGAGAATATGAATTCCATAAATTCCTTCGCAAAGAGCCACAATTACAACCTGGGACGACCTTACAATTCTAAGATAAAATAATATTTAGAAAGCTTATGTTTATAAAAGGAAAAAATAAATGATGTTTAATGATGAACATGTAAGATATTCATACTTCTTATGTTGTAATAAAATGTTATACCAACGTAGATCCATCTTAACTCCAGATCTATCAAGATCAAAGAGGGATCAAATCTCCTGAGGTGCAAACCTCGAGATTTGATCTCTCTCGGTGCATGGTAGATCCAAAGTTAAGATAGATTTAGGATGGTTTAATTATTAATTATAATTATAATTATTTATTATATTTTTTTTGTAAGCTTGGTAGGACTCTTCGATTTTCGTGTTTACATGTCCATTATTCACCTTGCTACTGGGGGAGGGTAGCACAAGATTTGAACCCAAGAGTTCCGGTTCAGTGAGACTTCATTTCCATGGCCACTGCCACTTGAACTACCCTAGACGAACATTGTATTTTATTATTTATTTTTATGTAATTTGAAAATTATAATTATAATTATTATACCTACCGCAAACATCATATTATACATTCAGTTTTGCCTTTCCTTGCATTCTAGTTTGCCTTTGACAAAAAAATTTATGCTACTTATCCATAGTTTGACATTAGGAATTCAATTTTTGTTATTTTTTTTATTATTGTTTAAATTTATTTATTTGTAAGGTGATTGGTTGAGGTCTTATTATAGGTTGTTTAGTAACTTCCATTTATGTTAGTTACTAATGATTCATTTTCATTTTATTTCCTTTTTATTTTATTTTTTTATTTATTCTAGTATTTTCATTTTCATGACTTGTAATTTTTTCTCCTTATTTTTCAATTTAAGGTGACTTACTATTATATTAAAAACATATTTTAATAAATTTAATTATATAAAAATTATAATATATTAATAAAAAATAAAACACACACATATATATAATAAACATATATATTTAAAGTGTATATATGTTAATATAAACAATATTAGTTTAATCATATTTCTCAATTTTTAGTGATGACATTCAACAATACAATATTTTATTAGTTGTTTTATTTTTGTGTTTCTTGTTTTTTAGTTTAATTAAGCTATATTTAAACTAAGATGCAAGTTTTAGCTACTATATAGCCCTTATTTTATTTTATTTTATTTTTATTTATGTATACATAATATAATGCAATCACTTACAAAAATATATACGAAATCCATCTCGACGAGGGGAAAAATATATTATCATAATAGAGCAAGCAATTCAAAACAGAGCAAGAAAATTTTCAAGGAATTGATAGGCAACGATCTCAGGCGATTGAAAGAAAGGAATACAAGAACAAAGATTTTGGTGGCGTCGACATTTCTGCAATTGGGTCATTCACAATAAGTTCGATTTCAAGTTCAATTTAGGGTGCCACTGCCCATTGGGTATCAATTCACAACAGTCGCCTCAGACAAGCTTTAGAAAAGCACGATCCACAACCAAATCTGGCAACAATTAGGTAACCGTGAATCAAATCACAACTCACAACTACTCGTAGAAGCCGTGGAACCCATAGACGACAGGTAGAAGGATATACAGGTAAAGGTGAATAGTACATAGGTATACATAGGTGACTTTGAAGTTGTTATTTACTTCTGCAAAAAATATTTTCTTTGTGGAAGCAACTCCATACGTAGGTAATTCGAGAGAACAAGCTTATTATTCGGGTCTTCACACATCACAACACAAATCTCTCCTCATGGCACAGCACAACTTTTTCAAGTATGGAGAGTGATCATGGAATCAGGGTTTAGGGTTTTACAAGATAGTTAGCAAGTGGCCTCATCCCAAAATGGAAAACAATTGCAAGGAATCCTCAGATTTTGTGGAAACAAATCACTTAGGTCAAGTCAAAATTGCTTCATCAAACAAAACAGGGAAGTGGATTTGGGTAAATGCAAAACAATATCGGGGAATTTTAAAGCGCAAACTTACTTGCTTTAAATGGGAACAAAGAAGAAGAAAGCAACCCCAAAATAAGAAAACAAATAAGAGCAGCAAAAATATAGAAGAATCAACCATTTATAGTCCCACATCTACACCTCTTACTTGGTCATCAGATCTCTATGTCCAGGAACACTGATGAAGGTTAAGTAAAGGCTGAAAATTTTGGAAGCTAAAGAACAGGAAAGGGACTACAAAATTCCAGAGATTACACTTGCAAATCGATGTTTAGTGGAAGGTAATAAGTCTCTAAAAAATATTTTACATTTTTTAAAATGAAAAAATATTTTTTAATTTTAATATTTTTTTTCAAAACTTTAATAAACTACATAGGATCGGTTTAAAAATTTCGAAATTACAAAGCTTTTTGACCAAAATAAAAAACAATATAACTTATCTTGGACATGTATAATAACAATTATTAAATGGTTACTTTACTGGTATAACCTAAGTCACTTGGTTTCGAGTTCGACACTTTAAAGTTCTAAAAAATTATCAATAGTTAAAGTTTTAAAAAGAAAATTTGATATTAAGTTCACACGCACATACATACATACATATATATATATATATATATATATATATATATATATTATATATATATATATATATATATAGTTGTTACTCTTTATATATGTGATGGTGATGATTTATGTCCAATAAACCAATATTCTCTATATTTTTTTTGTAAGTCAGAGTAAAAACCTTATATTATGATAGCACAAAAATTTACATCAAATTCTACACTAGAAACTTGCCAAAAGGTGTTTACGTCTGTAGTAATTCCTAGGCATATCAACAAAATCAACTTTATACTACTACTTAACCATTTGCAACTTGCTGGAGATCTGAAAGAAAATCTAACTTTTTCAGCTAGATCTACAGACCTACCTATTATTATATTACTTTGCTTCAGCCTACCTAGCCTATCGACAAGCTACAACAAAAATAGACATGGAAACATGATCATTTTTCCAGGGACAGAGATGGGGCCTTCATCACACTTGATCTAGATGTAGGTGTATCTTTCACCTCTGAAGTTGTTGCATCTGTTGCTCCCACTCTTGGCGTTATCGACTCCTTATCTCTGGCTCCAACAACCTCTTTGACTTTTTATTTAATTAATTTGGCCAGACTGTTGTGCCCTTTACCTAGAGTAATATCCAGGTTATGGATGTATTTCATGTAAATTGAGATTTTATTGATATCACCAATTTGATAATCCTGCGAGTGTTCTATGTTCACCACCTATTGGAGTGCCCCCTCAATCCCCTTTAGTTGTTTCTCAATTGAATTCATTTGCTGATGGTATTCCATCTAAATCTTGATCCCTTCTTCCACCTGCAGATTTCCCACTAAAGTCTTAACATGCCAAGCTATTTCTAAAGTCCTCTGATAAACCATTTGTCTCATTCTATATTTCTCTATATCTATTATCTAGACGACCTCTTCCTCAATTTTGTCATCCGGGGTATTCCTTCTTAGACGTCTCACTTCATTTTCCTAGACTTCTATTACCTCTTTGCCTCATTTTGGGACGATTGCATGATATTTGAGAGACACTTCCTTCACAACCTCGTCTATTCTAGTTCTCTTGCCTGCCATGGAGCTTTGAGCTTCAACTCTTGACCTCCCATTCAACATAACACTCCCATTTCTCCCCATAATTATTATAGTTGTCGTGGTTCTCTCATAAACATGTTTTCTCTCACTGCTGGTTCCTTTCATTTTGTTCCAAATCATCACTATGCCTCCCATGCATCGCTTATCCCTATCATATAAAGGAAAAAATCTGAGCTGCATCGTCTGTCCCATCCTTTGGGTGTCGTCCTTTTTCATTTACAACAACTTTCATTTGTCAATGTTGTTTCATTACATTCATGTGAGAAACGAACCATCTTCCTTCCCATTCACCTCTACATACTGTTTGTGCATACCCGTTATAGCCATAGTTCTATTCCGCTACTGCTTCACCCTATGTTTTGTCCTTCCCCACTTCTTCAACCATTGTTTTTCATAAATTCCACGTCCCAGCGGACAATAATGTGATCCTGGGTTCCACTCTTTCCCATGAGCTACCATCATGTTGTTTGTACCCCATGTCCATCATGTTGCCCCTCTAACCTGGGTAGATCTATTATTGTTATAGCTTGGCAATCCTCCTTTAGTTGTCCGTCCACCATTTCATCCCAGGTCATTTTAGTTAGTACCTTGGTACTCTCGACCCCTTCGTTCGCCACTGTTTTTGCTAACGCATTGACTGAGTGTTTGACTAAGGTAAACTCTATTGTTTTTAGCTCCTTCAGGTGATATTTAATCCTTTGAATTATCTGGCCAATATGCCAATTCCTCGTGACTTTATTTATCTGGATGCCACACTGTAGTTTACGTGTCGCATGGATGGCTAATGTTGAGTCTCCCTCCACTTTTACATTCACCATCATTTCCTTCCACAACATTTCTAATCCCTTCTCCAGGGCCTGGAACTCCACTGCATTATTTGTTGCTTGTCCCATCTTGATGAAATATAACCTCTGGATTTTACCCGTCCAGTCCCTTATGATTCCTTTTACACCGACCTTGCCTGGGTTTCCTTTGGACACTCCGTCAAAATTCAATTTCTAGAAAACCTCGAGAGGAGCCTACCACACTCAAATACCTGTCCTTATACGACCTTCTTTAAGTTTGAGGATCTTATCACTTAGGTAATGAAGGTTAAAAAAATTTAGAATTATGGCTTTGTGAGGGGATGGTTGTTCCTCCGGGGTTTGAATTTTTTTTCTACTTATGTTTTCCTTCAACGCACTACTAATTTCTTCCATCGAGCTAGTAAGAGGGAGCTTCTTAGAACCAATATGTCCTGTCAAACCTTAAGAATGTAAGAGACGAATTGAGAATCTTTAACATTTTATTTCTATGGTAAAAAAGAAGAGAGACAGGCATTCCTAGATCACCATACTTTTTCTGACTTAACAAGTCAAGACGGTTGGTAGTGTGGGAAATTTTGAAAATTAGAACGGATGTGAGTATGTGTTGTCCAATCCAAGAAAAAATGTTTTTCATCTTCAATTCTCTTAGTATCGCAAAGCTATAAATGTGTTTTTAGATTAATTTTACATATATATTCAAAAATAATAATATTAAAGATTTTTTTTTTTTTTTTTTTTTTTTTTTTTTTTTTTTTTTTTTTTTTTTTTTTTTAATATGCATATGTTTCTTTTATATATTATTTAAATTTTATACTTCTATTATAATAGTTTATAAAATACAAAAATTATATAATTTAAGTGTGTATGATATAAGTATATAAATGATAAAAAAACATTATTATAATATATTTTCTAATTTAGCATTTCTTTTAATATATCTAATTTTTATAGTTTATTAAATATATATTTATTATAATCGTTTATAAATATATAAATTTATATAGTTTAAGTGTGTAATCTCTATGGAATTTTTGGGGCTCATTTGAATCTTTATGGCTCATTTGATCTCTTTGGCTCGTTTAATCTCCACCTGACTATATCTCTATGGCTCATTTTATCTATGCAACTCATAATCTCTGTGATGCCTATGGGATTTATGTGTTGGCATAGTTAAACAATGAATAGCTTCTAATTAGTAGAAAATCTGTGCATTTGAAGTATCATCCTAAAATTTTCTAGGCTAAAAAAATATATCTATGGCTATTATATTTGATCTTTGCGTCTTGTTTACATTATAATATTTCTGTAATTATCTTTGTGACTTGTGATATAATCTCTATGGTTGTGATATAATCTATGTGGCTCATATGTGCAATCCTAGGTAAAGACTAAAATCTGCAGGGAATACATCTCTACGACATAAGTGAACACAAACTAGAAATATGTACAATGATTACGGAGCATAAAATTGAATTGTGTACAATGCTTATGGAACATAAGCAAGAAATATCCACACGACATGACAATAGCTACAAATAGCTAGAAAATAAAATGGTAGCACCTGAGGTTGAACTCCAACGAATGAAATATAGGGTACAAGAAATAGAAAACAAAAAACAATTAGTAGTTGAAGAAAATTAGACCTTGACAAACAAGATCAAAGTATTAAAAGAAAAACTAAATAATAATTTGGCCCTAAGTAGCACAAAGAATAAACTAGATATGAAACCCTTAAAAGAGGAAATGAACAAACTAATTGAACTAGATCATGATTGCCATAAAAGAGCCCTGAACCTTATAATTCTTGGCATAAAAGAGAAAAAGGATGAGGACACATTAGAAATAGTAAATAAAAACTGCAAACTAAGCAAAAAATTTAAACAAATTATCTAATAGAAGTGAACTAGGTGGAAAAGATACTCGAGCACAAACATACACTGATATGTGTTAAGGTAAGTTTTAATTCCCATAAATTAGATATACTTTGTAAATCTCCAATCTTTAAAGGGACAATAATCTTTATAAATGAAGATCTTATTCTAGAAGACAAAGCTAAACTAAGAAAAGAGGTTCAAAAGGTAAAGGAGGCATGAAAGGAAGGAAAATGGGCAATCATTAGAAATAGGAAAGCTATTATTAGAGATAAATACCAAAATAAAAGTGATAATTAGGAACTGGGAACACTCTAGATCCTCTTTTGGAATTGTCATGGTTTTCCATGGTGTAAAGGTCCTCTATTAAGTTAGATCTCAAGTGATATTGATCTTATCTTATTAGTTGAAACTTGGGAGCATGATGAATCTAAGGTCATCCACATCAATGGATTCATTCTCTAGTCGGTCTAGAAGAAGAAATCATCTCATAGAGGTTTTGATGGAATAACTTATTATATAAAAAAATAACATTTCTTCTCAGACTCGGCTTCATAAGATCAACCCCCTCAACTGGTACATTTGGATTGAAATTCCAGACTCTAACACCAATAGGATTTATCTTGGAATTTGGTATTTTGCTCCGATAAACTCTACCTCCTATAAGAAAGAACAACTTGGATGAAAATTTCCCTTTCAATTCATTAGAACATGATATTCATAATATAAGGAATGAAGGTAATATCCTCTTTATATGGGACTTTAATGTTAGAACCGTTGCTAACCAAACTGCTCTCCTAAGTAATAACTCTCACCCTATTCCTTTTTGGCTAAATGAGGACTTTGGCTTAGCTAGCAGATTCAAAAGACATTTTGAAGACATAATCGATAACTTATTTGGTACCGTTCTAATCAAGATCTATATCTCCCAAGACATGATAATTTGTAATGGAATTAATAAGCATCCAACCTTTGGCTAGATGACTTGTATTCATGGGCTTGGTAGTAGTGTTGTAGATTATGCAATATCTGATACCCATGTTCTCAATTGTATTGTAAATCTTGACCTCCTAACCAACCACGAGTTTGATTCTGATCACAAACCTCTAATCTTAACTCTAAACCTTGACATGCACACCAAGCACATGCAAGAGAATTGTGAGATTCCAAAGCACATTTGTCTTGATAGAATTAAAATGGAACTCTTCTTAAAAGACTTAAAAATGGATTTATCTTTCTTAACATAAAATTATAACCTTAATCACACCTACCATAGGTTTACTACAATCCTTTCCACTACCATTAAGAAGTTCTCTACTGAGGTGTCTTATAAAAAGAATAATAGAACTTCCAACCCTTCGTATGATAATGATTGTGAAATTGCTGGAAAGTAATTGGAGATGCTCCTAATGAAATTGCAAATATTGAAAAAATTAATATGTACAAATCTCTTATCAAAAGGAAGAAAAGATCCTCTATAAATTGGTAGCAATAGCATCTTCTTCACCTTTCTAAAATTGAACCTTTAAAGTTTTGGAGGAAAATTCTTGCTCATAAAATGAAAGAAAGTAATTCGAACCCCTTAAAAAATTGGGATATCCATCTTAAGAATCTTTATGATTCCCCTGACACCATGGGCACCATCATGAACACTCATAAAGATGAGTATATTTTTTCTTTGGGGGACATGGAGTTTGGGATTAAGAAACTCGCTAATGGGAAAACTAGGGATATTAAAGGCTACCAAGCTAAAATTTTCAAAATAGGGAGGTTTTTTCTCATCCCTCATAGACAATAAATCTTTAATTTGGAAGTGAAGCAAGGCCTTCCTAAGCCTTGGATGCAAAGCCTTATTGTGCATATCTTTAAAAATGGGGATAAAATCATTTCCTCTAATTACATGACCATTATGATTACCCACATTTTAGCCAAACTATATGGGCTCATTTTGGAAAATAATATTAGCCTTTAGATTGAAAACCTAGGTAAAAGAGCTAAAATACAAGTTGGATTTTAGATACATCACTTGTTAGAAACCTTAAGCACTACTCAAGGGGGGGAGGGGTGAATCAATAGTGTGCCTTGTTATATATTTTTACCAATTCTATTCCTCTACTCATTCATGCATTAATTTATCCAGTAGCAAAATAATAGATCATCACATAAGAACATAATCAAGCGAGTATCTAAACTAAAACAAACATAAGAGTAATAATTCACAACACAACAATCACACACAAGAGACACAAGGATATCTGGTGGAAAACCCCTCAGGGACAAAAAACCACCCACATTATTGTTGCGTTCCTTTGAATATTCTATTATGTCAAGAAAAATTATTTTATATAGATTGTCGACTACCACCAGCTAGGAGACTCGACCACAAACAATAGTTAGCCTAACACCACCGAATAGGAGACTCGATTTCAAAAATACAGTGAGTTGATGACCGTAAACTATTCTAGCTACCACTAGGAAGGAATGACCATTTCCACAATACTGCTACTAGTAACCGCTAGCACAGAACCATTCCTCCAACTTAGCAAGTATCCACTTGCCAAAGGTCACTGATCCACAACTCTATGCAGACCTCGATTTCATTCATTTTCACCATGGATCACCAAGACACTATGCTAAAAAATACTTGGCCCTATAATATCAAACCCTAGCAGCAAGATAGTCTCTGTGAATCATAATAAAAAATACCACAAACAATATGCTCTCTACTCTAGAAAAATAGTGGCTATAATACATACATAAAATATCCAACAACATAACCATCCAATACTGAAGCAATAAAACATCAAACCCTCAATAGGGTACAACCACATACGCAACATGGCATCATAAATCTTTGCACTGACAAAACATACACCAACATATAAAATATCATGGTACATTTCCATTCACATCAACTCCCTCCATACACAAACAATTAGCATGTAAACACAATAGACTATCTCTTCAATTTCTTCCTCTTCCATCAATTTGATGTGCATAAATGATATTTTTCTTTAAAACACTGCTTTAGTATTCATATTTTCTCATGCAACTACCATTGTCACACATGCAATATGTATCTCTACTCACAATTATATCTGAAGCATTTTTTCATCTCTGCAGTCCTCTCTCACTCTCAATCACATCGACCAACCATTTCTTAGATCCAAAATGATATATTTATAGAGTGTTTGGTAAATTCCTCTTTTGAACTGAGATCATAGGTGCACAAAGTTGACTAAATCCATCCATAACCATCACTCCTTATGCACTAAAGGAATTCACACACAATGGAGGACTTAGTCAACCACTTCGACCTTATACAATTAATTTTGAACCTTCTAGGAATTACCAAGTTGAATTTCTCCTAATGTGTGTGAGGAATGTGGAGGAACTTTCATCTATAACCTCAGTTGCACCATAAAATTGGAAAATCTTGGCTGAAAAGATTCCAACCACACTCACAACATTGTAAAATCTCTACTAAAGGCTTTCAGTGGAACGCATGACACTCCTTCCCAATAGTTGAGGAAAAGTATACTGAAAATTAATAACTCTTCAACTCAGAACTTCTACCAACTACTTTCACACCTTCATCAACACCTAAACACACCTCCAAACCTCTACCAAGCTCTGTGACACCTCTGAAAATAGGTTAAACGTCACAACCATGTGCCACCACCAAGTTGAACTAGAAGCCAGCAAGACAAGGGTTGACATGAGTTGCAACAAGTCATCTACTCTCCTCCATGACCTACACAACCTGCAACACCTTTGTACAACATTGTAGTATATAAATAACATCATCATGAGGCCAAAAACTTATGCAACAAGCCATGAATAGGAACATGAATACCTAGTTTTTCAACCTCATCAACATGGAGCAACATCTTTAACACATGTAGCAACATCAACAACTTGTCCAACTGTTGTCGTTCTGTATTTTGGAGGTTAAGGGAGTAAACACATAGGACAACATCAAAACAACTTTGGAAGCTGGGATCTAGCCCTGGCAGCTTCAGAGAGGGATCTCTCTATAAATTTTAGCTATGTTTGATGTGAATTTTAGGCTAGTTATTATTGTACTGATTGTTTTTTATTGGATTGCTTGGTTGATTAAATTATTATAATTCCATTGGGCTATGGACTCTAAAGATTTACTAGATCTGAATCAACTTTTAAAGGAGTTTCACAGGACAAGCTAGGTTGCACTAGTTGGATCTTTAAGAATTTTAAATGGATTATGAAACAAAAGAAATATAAGATTTAGTAGAAACTAAGGAGCAATGAAGGATTCCTTAATTTGACTTCAGCAGAAAACATATGAATTACTAACAACCATAATAGGGTGTTCTATATAACATATCCTATTCATCACAATTTCTGTTATGTAATTAAGCTTTTTAGAAATGCCAAGGAAAGGTGATAATGATTAAACACATAAACCGAAGAAAAACATCACCATTTTGTACACCACTTGAATCCTGTGAAGAATTTCCTTGTATTATTGATGCTTCTAGCAATTAGAAAATTACAATTCACGGAGGAAATTATATTCAACAATCAACCTGTAATACTTCAAACAATGAAGTATTTATAAAATAATTACAAAATGATTTACAAAATCTCTGTCTCAACTAACAGTGTATTATTAGCATTATAAGACCATAAAATCGATCTTCTGTAGAAATTTAGGCAAGGTGGAAAATTGTACGAGAGGTGGCTTTGTTTTGGAGGATTCGGTTGCTAAATCAACCTATAATTGTGTTGTGCTAGCTGATGTGCTGGTTGATATTTTCACTGTATTCGAGTTGCTTTTTAGTCGAATAGATCACATGGTTTCTCCACCTTTTTTCATCTAGAATGGTTAACTTGATTACCCTTTGGTAAATCTCATCAACCTTAGTATAATTTGCAAATGTTGGTTTCACTATGAAGATATGTTTTACCTCATGCTGGATAAAGAAGTCATTTCCCATTGTCTCTAAGAATGCTCTAGCTATCATGCTGCCTTTTATACCACTCAATGTAATACTGCTTTTGGTCACTTCCTTCATCTTCATAACATAATCTTCTTGAGTAATTAGTTTGTCATTAATCACATATATGCTGGGGAAATCCTTTTTGAATTAATGCTTCAATCCCATTGAAGAATCTGTTTACTCCCAACTCCAATGTTTCACATTTCCCTTCTAATTGAGTAATGAGATTTCTCTTAGTTAGAACCTTCTTGACTTCCAAAATGGTGGCGGTCCTGTCATTAATACCTAACTCTTCAAGCTCATACTTATTCTTCGAATTCAAGAATTTAATGATGTTGGAAGCTTCTGTAGGCATGTCTCCCAACTTTACCCTTGCTTAAATAATGGTTTTAGTGGCCTTTTGTATCAGTTCCTTCTGTTAAAAAATGATTTGGATGCATGGCCAAATCTCATTCATGGAGTCCAAAATACCCATCCAAATGGTTTCCTTGGCTTGGGCCAAGGTTTGACCAATTGTTGTAACCTTCTCCACCCTCTGTAACCTCTCTAGCAGCCTTGTGACTTCTGTACTTCAACCAAATGAGAAGCTTCAGTTCTGGCTTTCTGTTCATGCGGAGCTTTGAGCTGCCCATGCAACTTATTAATTTCTTCTGACTGGATTGACATATTTTCCAGTGTCTTTGTCACCTGTTCAACACTTGTAGCTTGAGTTGAAGAGGTTGTTGTAGTTGTTGTTCCTGTAGCTAGGATTTGAGTGATGGGTATAACATCGAGGGGGACTATGGCTACCCTTTGACTCTGTTCTTTCTCTTTGATCATTTTCTCCATTTCTAACTCCATCTGTCTGATTTGAATGTTTTGCGCCATGATTAACTTCATCATGTCGCCCTTCTATATCTCATTTTATTCAATATCTTTAGTCAAGGGATCCTCTGTGGCTGGCAGTTTCAGCTACTTTCTCAATGTTGCAGTGTCAAGATTTTTCTTCTTGATTATCTCCTCTGTAGCATTTATATCTTTAGGATCATATCCTATCTTGACTACTAAATCTTCCAAATATTTGATCCTATTTTCCTTTGCCAAAGAGGATACCTTCTCCATTTTGAACTGGGACTGAATGTTTGCATATGCAACCTATAGCTTTGACAATGGCATGGCATTATTAGTTAAGGTAGAGGAAATCATGTCACCAATCTGTTTATGCATCTACATTTGATAAATTGGATGGATATGATGGATACCCTTAGTGCTGAATTCAAATGCTGTGCTCTTGTAATATGCTGGTATCTTAGGATGTGGAATTTGGGCCTCAAGGAAGGCCATCTGCATCCTTCCTTGTTCTGTATAAAAAACTGATAATAATATACTCTGTGAACTGGAAGTCAGCGTCTAAAACTGAGTGTAGGTGTTGTTCTCAAGAATTTCATTCTTAAGTTTGATCTCTCAGTACCTATCAAAAACACTTTTTTCCTTTTCTCCTTGGACATCCTGTGAAGCTAGCTTTGTATCTTTTTGACCTTGTGATAGTGAAGGTTCGGTAGGAGATGTAACAAACTTGCTGCTTGTAGATGGTGTTTCTCCAATTATGATGACAACTTGATTTTCTGCCTCCTTTTCTGCATCTGTCCTAGGAGTCACCTTAGCTCTTTTCCTGTAACTAATTATGAGATCCTTGGCCTCGGTACCTGTTGTTGATGATGATCCCTCCTGTCTCTGTCTTTTACTTGTTTTCTCTTGAGGAGTGGGGGTCTGCAAATTTGAAGTAGAAAAAAATTTCTCTTCAGCTTCCTGTAATGTATTCTCTGCCCATTCTGACTTGTTCACATATTTCTCTATCTCAAGCCTTGGGGTATGGATATATGGGGTACTTTTAGTTTCTACTCTCAGCTTAGAAATGATACCCCAAGGGTCATAAAACCATATGAAAATCAGGCTGAATTTCATCTCTTTAAGTATTTTATCCGCCTCTTCTCATGCTGACCTGGTGTTACATATGAAAGGGCCCACCTGTGCCTTTATTAGAAACTGAGACTTCTTCTTTGCCACCACAAATTGAATATCATCTGAATTTAGCATTTGTCTGAAATATTTAAGGGAAAAAATCCTCATGGGGAGGTATTTTGGGAGCTTGTATGGTAGTAACTCGCATCCATAAACTCTGATTTATGTATAATTCTGATATAAATACCAGTCTCTAGTCCTGGTCTGATCTGTCAAATGCAGAATCCTTTTGATGTCTTCATTGATTCTAGGTTGTGCTGAGTTGTTTAGGATATTCATAGTTGGGTGAACAAATTCTTCAATGAACTGTTTATAGGAGAATTCTTGTTCTTTCATCACTAAAGATGTCCAAAATATAACAAATTGTTTGTTTCCCTCTTCATCTAGCTTCTGCATGGAAAACTGAACCGGTATGCTTGATAATATAGAAACATATAGACTAAAATTGAAGTGTACTTAAACACTTGTTCTCTTGGAAATTTAAGAAACTGCTCATGGATGTTATAGTCGCACTGTGTCTCACTAATCTTATAATCCCTATCAACTAATGGAATATGGTCTAAGTCTATAGATGGAGGGATTAATGGATTAACAAGATCCTCCTGGTTCTTCTTCTTTGGAGGCATAATTACACCAATGAATGATTAATAGTGTTGGAAGGAAAATCTTACTGGGAACAAATTTCAGGTTGTGAGTCACCAAGGGAGTGTGACAATAATGCTCACAGTTGAAAGGGAATAAGCAAGTGAAAGGGATAATGAAGATGGTTCAGGGTTTTTTAAAAGAGGGAGTGACAAGTTCCATTGGAGGGTGGAGCAGGACCGTTGAAATCAAATGGTTACCCGGGAGGGAAAACATTAAATACTCAATGGTAATTTTATCAGGAAGACATTTCATTGGGCAACAATTATGGAGAGGTGGCAGGACAGGAGTGGTGGAGGTGTCGGGTAGGGACACGGTAAAGGGATGAGGGGGGAAAATGATTTTCAGAGGGGGTAGGAGGCGGTATGTGGTATAGGCTGGGGGTGAAAAATGCGGAGAGGAAGCCACGTAGTGATGGGGCCCAAAGGAGAATACCGCCTTTTCGGACACCACCCCCCCCCCCCCCCCCCC